>VZTD01001645.1:813543-837020 GCA_013397725.1 Rhagologus leucostigma
GCCGGGGAGGGACCCCCCCCTGTTCGGGAGCTGCGGGGCGCCACCGGCCCTGGGGCCGCACGGGCCAGCCTGTCCCGGAGGTGGGAGCGCGGAGCTGCAGCCCCACGCGCCGCGGAGCCCGGGCACGGCGCGGCTCCCCCCTCCCGCGCCCCCTCCTTCGCGCTGCCCGGTGTCTCCTATGCTGCAGGCGGGCCCCGCCGCCCCCCGTCACCCTCCAGGAGCAGGTGAGCCACTGACTAACGCACATTGTGCTCTCGGCGACTCCACTGTGCGTGTGACAGCGGCTAACCTGCTCCTCGGACATCACTGTGCGGCCGCCTCGCATCCCCGGACCCGCGCCTCGAAGCCTCGACGCTCTCCTGCCCTGTCGGCCACCCAGGTGAGGAGCTCCGGCGTGCCAACCCCATCCATCGCCACTGTCCTGCCTCCAGCGGCTCCCCATCCTCGGCTCTGCCGCCCCCCGATGCGCTGCCGGGAGTGTCCTAGGATCGGCCGCACTTGCACAGGGGAGCGCGAAAAGATCGAACACTTCCTGCAGCGGGGCTCGGTGTGTCCGGCGGGAGCGGAGATGGAGGGAACGGGCCGTGTCGGCATGTGGATGCGAATAGTTGGTGGTAAAGTTGCTCAGGAGGGATGGCGTGCCCCCCTTTCTCTTCTCTTGCTCTTCTCCAAAGTAAATAAGTGCTAGCGGACTCCGTACCAAGTTAAAGAGACGCATCATGCCGGCCGGTGACGTCTTGATACCCGGTCAGTGACTAACTGAACTGCTATTGCCAAGGGTGTGTTAATAGAAGAAACTCTGCCTAGTATTGCCCTGGATGAGTCACATGTAAAGAGAGACTCTCTAGTCTGTTAAAGGAAAAGCAGAAACGAGCCTCACTTTCCTTTTTTGTTGCTGGGGTTTTTTTTTTTCCATCCCACCCCTCACCTTTGTTCGCTGTTTTCTTCTTCTCGTGCCAGGGCTCTAGTGGCGCCCCAGCCCTGGCTGGGCGTTTGCAGAGCTGTCTTGCCCGATGTGCTGTGATGTCACGCAGGGGACTCTGACTTCATGGCCTTGAGGAACAGGAAGGCGATCCAGGCAGGGACTTTTCCAGCTACCCAGGGTGGCTGTCACTAAAAACGGAGGAAGTGACGAAGCAGATGGCTTCTGCTACAAAGTTATTTCTTGTGATTTTTCGGCTGGTGAAGAAGCTGGGTAGTTGAAAAAGTATCTTTTCTGAAGAGCAGCACAGCTTTATTGTCAGCTGAAGTTCCTCATAACCAGCTAGGATTCTCCGCAGCCTGCTGAGGTTCCCTGAAAGGGCTCAGGTATTCCCCCTACTCCTGGAGCTGCTCTCATGTAGCCCTGGGCTGTTGTAAAGGCTTGAGGTGAAGGAAACGGCAGTGCTCTGGTCAATAAGTAGTGAATTGCACGAAAGGCAGAGGACTGTCCTCTGTGTTGGTAAAATGTCTCTCTGAGAAGTTTCGCCTGTCCCTGTCTCTCCTTCATGCTCTTATTTGTCATTTCTACCTCTGTGTCCTGGAGGAGCATCTGCTCCTCACAAGAAAACTCAGCTCCCTCTGTGCCCTGCATTTCCTTTCCAGGGTGCTCAAACACCCTGGGAAGACAGGAAAACCAACTGAGTTTACCCAAGATGCTTTCATGTTTGTTCAGAAGTCGAGTGGGCCTTTTTTTTTTTTTTTATGGGGGGCAGGGTGAGGGCAGACAAGTTTGCAGCTGTCTCAGCCCTGGATCGCTTTTTACTTCCCTTGCACCTACAGCATTCTTCCCACTGCTGGTCCCGAGCAGACAGGAGCACATTGTAGCCACGCGGAGAGAGGGAGGGAGGGAGGGAGGGAAACCTGGTACAAAATCCAGCCGTGTATGAGGGTGTCTGAGACCTGAAACTGAAGGCCACAGTCCCCCACCACCTCATTTTATAGGTGAGCATGCATGTAACAAACCTGTGTCTGAAAATGAAGGTGCTTTGTTTCTCTTTGAATAAACAGCCCTGCGTTTGGGACTGTGCTGGCTGGTGACTTAACCCCAGGAGATGCCGCTGGCAGAAGCAGCTCTGCAGGTCGTCTGGCAAGACTTGTCCCAGTTCCCATGAGCAGCACTATGGTATGAATGCTTCCGACTTCCTGCTACCTATGGAACCATCCTGTTCAGCTCCAGTAAGCAAAAGGAAGGGGTTGAAGTGAAGTTTGTTTGGTTTTGCCTTTTTTGTGTGTGTCTCCAGTAAGTGGGGGGAGCATACAGCTCAATTCCTGTTTTTAACATTCTTGTGGCATGATTCAAAACTAACCTGCTGCGCTGTCACCTGAAGTCTTCAATAAATGTGCAAAACCAATGTTTGGGTGCTGATTACTGTAATCCAGGGCATGAGACCAGCTGAAGAGGAAAGCCATGCCTTCTCAATGATGTGTCTGATTGCACTGCATTCCTGGTTCCTCCCATCTCTTACTTTGCCTCTGTGGCCAGTGAAGGTGGCTTGAAAAGGAGAGGAGAAGGATGCAACCTGGTTGTCCCTCCAGCAGAAAGCCCAGCATCAGTCCTTCCCTCCTGGTCTAGCCCCAGGGTGCTCCTGAGCAATGAGAAAATACACCAAGGCTGCGATGCCCCTTGATTTCATGTTTTCCAGTAGCTAATAAACAGATTTGTAAGATGGTACTTAGCTTGTAGAAGAGTCATTGTGTGCTCTCGCTCAGAACTGTGAGATTTTTGGTGAGAGGCAGGGGAGTGCCTTACAGGAGGGGAAGATGCTGAATTTCAGGCCTGTCGAGCTGAAGGGACACTGTGCTCCTCAAAGGTTTTGTTCTCATTTCAGCACTTCATGGAGGGAAGGGAACAGGCCTTACCCTTCAAGCACCACGCTAAGAAGCGCCTGCTGTGTTCTGTCCATAACATGTCCCAGTGTCAGGTGAGCCTCACCGAAGGAGTGAGCTGCCCTATGAGGAATAGAAGGAGTACATGAATTGTTTAAGAGGAAGTCAGTTAGTTAAATGCAAGCAGGGACTTATATAATACATCCTAAAAAAAAAAAAAAAAAAAAAAGATTTCTGCTGGCAGGAGGTTCCGTTGGGAGAGAAACTTGCTCATCCATAAACAAGAAAATTTCCCAGCCTCCTCTAGTGCTTTATGATTTTTTTTTTCCAGGGCAAGGTAGAATGCAGTCAGTCTGTACTCTGAGATGGAGAAAGAAAAATCACCATAGGAGAGCACACAATGCTCCCTGCATGGACACACACGCCAGTTCAAACAGCTCTTCTTCATCTATAGTGAGCTACGCTGGTAGAAGCTGTGCAGCCAGGAGCAAGCAGCAGAGCATCTGTACACCACTCGGGGAGCAAAACCAACAGGCATTTTCTCCTCCAGACATTCACACCTTTACTTATGTAACTGGTGCTGAAGTGTGTGCTTTAAAAGCTGCTTGCCAAACCCAGGGGCTGGGAGGCAGCACAAATGCTTCTAGCACTCTAGATGAAATTGAGGAGGAAAAAAAAATCCAAACCCAAACACCCAGGAACTCCTACAAACGCGTAACTGCGACTTGGGGATGGTTCAAGTGTCTGCAGCAGTGTTGCCCTAAAGAAACCTGTACTGGCCTGGGGCAGTGCTGGCACCCAGACCACCATCTGATGAGGATGGTGAGGACCTGACAGCCCAGGATAGACAGGCAAGGAGCTGGGGGCCATTTTTCTTATGCAATATTTAAAAAAAAGAAAAAAAATCAGGTAATGCAGCCAGGAAAAGGGCGCCAGAGAGACTGGAGGTGGCTGAAATACTCTCCTGAATGGTGCCTTGTGCTGACAGAACCTGCAGATTTATTAGAAAAAAACAACAAATAAGCGGGGCTGCTCGCCTATGAAAAACAGGTATATCCTTTGCTTTGTGATTTTTGTGTGGCCCTGGAGCTAGCCAGGAGAAGCATCTGAGGAGAGAGAAGCTCTGAAGTCCATTCCCGCCCACTACAGGGAAGGAAGAAGCTGCCCACAGCGCCCGAGGGACATGGGGACACGAGTCCCCGCACAGCCAGGCACAGCATCCTCGAGCCACCCTGCACGCTTGGATCCCTGCCTTGCCCGCGAGCCAGTTGTTCCCTCTCCAGTACACGCCGTATGCAGGGCTTTTGGTTTGTTTTTTAAGGGAAAAAACAATAATTTATTTGCTTTGTTTTAATCTCATAACAATGGGTAATGGTAATTTCTTCCTACCGCTCTGTAGTGGCCTAGAAAAGGACAGCATCATCTCCACTGTAGCAAGAAGGCTTGTCCCAGGGCATAAAATTTTAATTAGGAACAATCACGCAGCCTCGAAATGGGAATTGCGAGCAGCAAAAAAGTCAAACCATCAATAAAATATTCAATGGCAGAAATGTATTATTGACACAGACTTTAGAGCAGATAAAAGCGGGAAGGCGGGGGAGCGGGAGCGCGTATTGAGCCTCGCTGCGTTAAATAACAGGCGGGGACCCGCGCGCTCGCCCGGCCAGCACGGGCCCCCCGAACCAGGAGGAATATAGGTCACCCTTGCTGGGGAACTCCTGAGGTAACACATGAGTTTGATTACCACCTCTCCCCCACGTGCACAACAGTGGGGACAGAGGTGTTAATCAAAGTAATTTATTACCTCACACAACACTGCTGGCCTAGGCAGCAGCTGCGTGATGGTTTGTAGGACACAAAATGAAGAAAATCGGCAAAGAGCCACAGTCTTGAGCTGAAAACAGTGAGCCCCTGGTCATGGGACTCTTCCTAACCCCATGCCTGGTTATCAGACCTCAGTGGGGGACACAATCAAGTTACTCTGTCTCCTACCCACGCAACAGTTCCAAATCCTGAATGCCAGCCAAGGGGCATCAGCTGAAGGGCCAAAATCTGCTGTGATATATATTTTTTCAATCCTTATTTTCCACATCCTCCCACACCTCCCTCCAGGAAAGACTGGTGCTGGTTTGGTCTGTGAGATAATGACTGAACCCGCAAAACCAATGTAATATATAATCAATATATAATCGTAACAGAGGGGAAAAAAGTCCCCCACAAAGTCAGACATCCAGATTAATTTTCTGCCCCCCTTTGGAAGTGCCATAAGGGATGACCCTTTTCTCTTTATTCCTGTTTATTTTGCAGAAGGCAAGGCTACAAATGTAGCTCCAAAAATGAAAGATCCAGTTTTAAACCTGCAGAGGTCCGTTTTTCGGGATATGCAGAGGATGTCCCGTAACACCCTGAAATCTGGCCACGTCCAAGACAAGTGGGTTTTCTGAACCTGCTTTTTCCCCCATAAGCAGCACTGAAATGCTCTTTACAATCTCCATCACCCTACTATTCACAAGGCAGAACCTTTAGAAGCAAGAATCCAATAAAATGAGCACATGAAGCCCAAAAAACAAGCAACCAGGGGAGAAATTAGATGCAGCTGCATGGAACAAACACATTTTTAACTAATTTTCCTTGAGATACATGATTTAAGGAGGAGGGTGAGGAGGAGCTTGAAAACGACCCGCCCAAAAAACCCCAAAAGCCCTGATTCAAAAAAAAGATAACTTTGAAATTGCATCTCCCCACTGTGGCAGCTCTTCTCCAGTCATAACCTGAGACACGGCAGTACCAGTGGATCTCCCAACAAAGTAAACTTTAATCCTTTAGTATCACTTGATCAGCCTGCTGGTCTGTGGTGGCACCTTGAAAATCAGCTTTATGAGGGGAGGATGTCCTGACAACCCAGGAGAATCTTAGGGGAGATGGTGATGGACAGCAAGAGCTGACGTTCCTGGCTGCTCTTATCCAGATGCAGACAAAGGGGCTTGGAGGCAAATGGGAAATTTCCCCTTACCTGCTCCTGTCTGCAGCCGAGCGCCACCCCCTTCGCCTCCTGTCCTAAAATGCTCCGAGCTGCTGCTGTGCATTATTAAAATGTTGCCATGTTTCATCCCAGAGATGGCCACATCTCACCGGAGACAAGCTGCATCCCCTGGTTGTAAAGCACTTCGTGATTAAAAAAAAAAAGAAGAAGAAAAGAGCACTGTGTGCATAAGATTCAGTTGGTTATAAAATACTCACAGCTTTAATTCAGCAAATAGAAAGAGATGGCTTGGAAATGGAAGAGGCAGCTGCGGGGTGCGCAAACCACTCGGACGTGTCCGTCAGGCACCAAAGCAGGCGCCGGCAGGGACGGCTCACCCCGGCCACAACAGCACACTCACACTTGCTTTGCTCGAATCCTTTCCCAAAGATTTATTGAAAATTGGATCTGCAGCGCACAAGATTTACATTCGCATGGGGGAAGCGGGGATTTACGGTGAACGCTGTGCCCAAGTCACATTTTTTGCATACGACACGTTGAAAACAGGCTCGGGGATCTCCCAGACAAACTCATCCCCTCCCCAAACCACTTTGGTTTTGCAGTTAAAATACAAGGCGATCCACTGGGACAGATGAACAAAATGGTAACTACTGGCCATCAAGTAAAAAAAAAAAATTAAAAATCTCAAGAAAGTGTCACCAAGAGTATTTTGGTCCTGTTCCCCACTCACACCACCACCGGGGAAGGGCTCATTCTGCAATTTTTTATTTTAAAAAGTTGCAAGATTAAATGGATTTAAGAAAAACAAGCTCCCGCTATGTGCTTCCTTGAAGCGTGGTCCATGGCACCATGGATAGTGGGTTTCTCCTACAGGTTTCTTATAACATACATAAAAGAAGAGGGGCCAGAAATTTGTCTTAAAGCTGCTTTTGTGCCTCCCCTTCAGCCAGTGAAGAGGCTGTTTGTCATAGCCCCGCTTGCTGTGACGAGTTGCTGTAAAATCTGTTAACTTGCTCCATCCAGGTGAGCCTCCACGCAGGTCTCCACTGCAGCTTCGCTCCCCTAGTCAAAGGAGCAAGGACTTTTCCAAATGCACAATAGGTTTTTTGAGGAGGCTATGCAGAATGGGTGCACTGCTGTTTTCTGTTGAATGTAGAAACTGCTTAAAAAAAAATAGAAGGGAGTCACTTTCATCTTCAGGGGAAGAGGGTTGTTTTGTGTCCTCAGTCTCTAGTTTTACTTTACAGTCTGTAAAAATATTCTGTCTGGCCATCCACATCCATTCACAATATAAAGCAGTAAAAAAAAATATAAAATATATATATATAATATGGTTTATTTATACAGTTACACTTTGAAGGCAATTGATCCTCCATTGCCTGGGCCCTTCTACCTCCAGATGCTCTGCCTGGTTGATACAACTGCAAGACAAGAGAAAAAACCACCTGAGCAATCCCACCATGGTGGGTGAGCACTTGCAGAAAGGGGAGCGGAAAACAGGATGTCTGTGAGCGCAAAGCCTGGACTGAGAGATGGGAATGCAGTTGCCGCAGTGTCCTGAAGGATGGGAGTGGATGGACTGGGCTGTGAGGAGGATGGCAGCAGGGTTTTGCTGAGGCAAAGGTGGCGTGGGTGGGAGTAGGATGCCAGGGTGGAGGCAGCATCACCACAGCAGGTAGGTGTCCCTACCACAGCTCGCTTTTGCTGCACCCAAAAAATAGGTGCAAGGCGACAAAAGAGTCACAGGAGGTAGAAAGGGTTTTGGGGTGAACTGGTCACTAAGATGGAGCAAAAGTAGCTCCTGTAAAAGACAGGAGACAAGTTCTCCCCATCCTAACTGAGCAAGGTCTTAACCCTGGGAGATACAGAGTGGCAAGAGAGGGGATGAGAACCATCCTCCACAGCTCCTGGCAGGGCAGAGAGCCGGGCTGCCAGCGCGTGAGCCCCTGGCAGCAGAGCAGAGACTGCCGGAGCGTGAGCTTTGCGCTTCCTAATGGCATCTATAAATAGCTCTGGCCTCCCACCACCAGCACACGGTTGCTCTCTGCAGCCCATTTTGGGCAGCAAAAGCCTCTCCCCTCTTCCCACCCGTCCTCTGCAGACCAGCTCGCGCTCCCATGGTCCCACCGGGACATACGCACCCTCGGGGTTCAGGCTGGACACCAGGGGCTCCGGCAGGGTCCTGGGATGGCCGAGGAGCTGCTTGGTGCTGACCTGGGGAGGCGAGTCGGTGCCAGCGGTGGGAGAAAAACCTACAGGATGGGGAAAAACATCCGGCTCAGGCAGGGCTCGAGCCTCCCACGCTCGCTGGGCACAGCCGCCACGGTGCCGCAGGGCATCCACGTCACCCGCTCCGGGTGCTCCGCAGGAGAAATGACCAGGTCTCTTTCCATGAGAACCCCCCGCTGCCGCCTCTCATGCCTGTGAGGATGCAGACAAGGCCCTGGGCACCACCCTTCCCTCGCCAAACACAGGAAGGTCATTGGCGGCCAGAGCATGTCCCCACCAGCCCGCAGCCCCCGGGGACTGACGCTGGCCTTCAGCCACCTGCCTTTTGCTGCAGCCGCTGTGGTGACATGAGCGAGGCTGCGAAAGAAAGCTTCCTGCAGCCACCTCGGCCCCAAAAGCAGCAATGCAGGATCCGACTCCTGTGCACGTCTACGAGCAGCCCCCAGGCTTCAATCGGGAGGGGGAAGGAGCCCCAGGGCTGGCAAATGTCTGAAACCCCCTGGAGTGGTGAGTGACTGCCATGCCAGCACACAAACCCCCACCTGCCTAACTGAGTGCCCAGGGGAGAACTGGTCAGCTTTGGGGCTGACCCCTTGGAGAAGGAGGCAGGGAGCGGGCAGGGGTCCCGCGGAGCAGCCCCCGCGGCCGAGCCAGCGGCAGCGTGCTGACCTCCGTTTCTCCGGTAGGCTGGCAGCTCGCACGGGCTCGGCTCCGGCTGGGCGTCCTCCTCGGACCTGGCCTGCAGGACGGTCACCGTGGCCCCCGTCTGCTGAATAAACTGCTGCAAATTACACTGCCTCAGCTCCTTATTTAACTCCTCCAGCTCTTGGGTCTGGGCCTGCAAAACACACACCGAGGGGGGGACAGGGTGAGCCGCATGTTCCCCCCATGCCCCAAGCCAGCTGGCATTCATCCCCTGGGGCTGCTCCCCCGCTGGGGCTCACCCTGCCGAAGCCAGCAGAGGGGACCTCGGGGGTACTGTGGCTCGGCCACCCCTCTCTGAGGGCCTGAAGGAAGGGGGGTGCCCAGGCAGTGGGGACGAGAATGCGTTGGGTTGGGAACAGCCCTGCTTTGCTGCATCTCCACAAGAGGGTGCGAGCAGCCATCAAACGGCGGCCGCCGCCGTGCTGGGAGATGCCAAACGCAAATGAGATGCTCAAGGAAAGATGCTGAAAGCACGGACAGCGTGGGGAAGGCCTGGCTGGATAAAAGCTTCCCCGTTTTGCTCCACCAAAAGGGACCCGGTGGGTAGAAGGTGGCAGTCACGCAGCCCCTTGACCCCCTGATGCTGGGAGGCATCACAGCTCAGCCCCAGAGCTGCCATCTCCACACTGCACAGGCCCCCACCATGAGCCCAAGGCCTGCATGGTCAAAGGGCTTTGTGCACGGGCACCATGGGGACCTGTGCTATCCCCTTTGTGACTGCTTCATCCAAGACAACATCGACCCTCGTGCCAACGCCACCAACCCCGCACATGGACCACTTGCTCCAGCACCACTGTCTGTGCTGGAGCAGGGTGATGTGGTGCTCCCAGTGCACCAGTCAGCAGGCGCATTAGCCCAGATGCAGGTTCCACGGAGAGCGATGGGTGTGGGACCCTGTGCCAGTGGGTCAAGAGTGGTGGTGTCCCTCTGACAGTGATCACTGCTGCTGAGAGCTATGCACCCAGCCCCAAGTTCACTGGGCAGGTAGGGTAACCAACCCCACTCAACCCATTGGTCTAATGTGCCTGGGAAGTTGGTCCCATCCTCTCCTGAAGGTCCTACCACCCCATGAAGTGGCTCAACCCAGTGCTATCTACCTGCAGGTTCTTTTCAGCTTCCTCCAGGGCCTTCTCCACACTGGCCAGGTTGCTCTCCAGCTGGGTGCCCTGCTTGACCTTGGCCTCCAGGTCCCTTTTCATTTTGGTGGCCATGTCCTCCAGCTCTATGGGACTGGGCACAGAGATCTCCTTCCCCCTCTTGGCCCTCTCAGCCATCTCCCATTGGATCTCCTCCTGCAGGGCTTCAGTCCGGACACTCAGCTCATAGATCCTCTGGGTGTACTCCTCCAGGCTGGCCCGCAGGCTCCTAACCCGCTCCTGCCGCTCCCGCTCGCACTCCTTTTCCAGCCGGAGCTCACTCTGCCAAAACTCCTCCTCACCCAGCTCCGTCTCATTCCTCCGCACCAGTTGCTCCAGATAGAGGATCTCATTCTCCTGGCCGACAAGCCGGCTGCGCTCCCAGAGCTGTAGGTCCATTTCTAGGGTGTCCCCATGGGCCTCCAAGGAATGCAGCTGCTCCTGCTGCTGCAGCACTCTCCTAAAAAGCTCCTCCTTGGAGGGTTGGACAATCCCACCACCCTCCAAGTCTATCCCATCCCGTGTTTGGTGCCTCCATCGGCCCAGGGTGAACAGGTCGCTGGAGCCTGCAGGACCCAGGCTGAAGGTCATGGATTTTTTCGGCTCCCTGGAACGGGGTCCATCTATGCTGGTGAGCCTGGGCTTGATGGGCAAGCTGGCCCGGATGAACGTCCTCTCGGGAGCTTGGGGAGCGCCCTCCGAGGAGGGCCGCTCGGCCATGCTGGGGCCTGTCCGCCGCAGGACGAACTGCACGTCGTTGGCATACTGCCCGCACTTGGCCAGCGACTCCAAGGGACACTCCAGCGGCAGCAGCTGCCGCTCCTTCTCCCGCAGCTTCTGCACCAGCACATAGCGGCCCGTCTGACCTGCCGGGAGGAGGTGAGCACATCAGGTTGGGAAAGCAGAGGCCAGCAGAGGTGTGCTGAGGCTGCTGCCCCACAGGCATCCCTACCACCACAGAGCAAGACCTCCACCCACCCAAGGACTCCTCTTCCCAGGAAGAACCTGCAGATGGGGCATCCCCCCAGCAGATGGAGACGGCTCACCAATGGCCCGTGCCAGGGCGATGACCACTTCTTGGCAGGTGGTTTGCTCTGAGACTCCACACACGACCCTCTGGATCCCATCCACCCAGACCTTCAGCTCCATCCCCACGGCTGCCGGGACTCAGGTGCTCCGGGTCATTGCAGGACAGGCCGCCTGTGGGGAGAAAAGAGACCAGGTTTCCATCCCAAGCCACTAACAAGGAATAAAAGACGCTTTAAAAGCAGTGTCATTAAATCATCATTCCATGGGGTGAATCCTAGACCAAGGAGTTGTTCGCTGCCACCCTGTGCACAGATCGCATTTTCGCTGATGTTATTAAACACTGATATTAATCTGCAAAGAAAATATTTTTTTTCCCCTCGTGTCTGGACAGTGGGTCCAAATCTTTCCGTGGTGGGAAACAATGGGGTTTGCATGCCTGCGTGGTGCCCAAAAGGTGCCCAGGTTATTTCTGTTGTGAGCACAGACTTTTAATGGCTTTGCTGGACTTTCACTGCAATTTCTCTGACAATTTGACAGAGTGGCAGTGAGGGATTTTCTAAACAACACTGGAAAAGGCAGAGGAACTGCTGGCTGCCTGCTTCTGCAATGATACAGAAGGAAGGTGCAAATAATGCACATTTTAATCTTTTCATATTTACATCCATCTCAATTTATCAGAGAGGGACTAAGAAATTAAAATAAAGCCTCTTTCTGAACAAAAGCACGAGCAGAGGTAGGGTTTGGAAGGGGGAGGCAGGCATAAACACCCATGACAAAGCCCAGGCTCTGACCAACAGCAGGGCACAGCTCAACTCCCTTCCAGTAGCTACTACTACCTTAAAACAACTAGCCTGGGCACACCCAACTCCTGCTCTTCCAGCAGCTCAACAACTGCAACTGTCATAAACTAAAAAATGTTAAGCACAAGCTGTAAAGAACTCCAGTATTTGAGCTTACAGTGTTTTCAAACACCGTGCAAATATGTATCTATTTTCCCTGCTATAACACTGGTTTTGACAGTATCAATCTTGTCTGAAAGCCCTGGATGGAGTAACATACACAAAATTTCCAGGCCCTCCGTCCAGGGGGTCACAAACTGCTTTCCCAACCTTACCTGGCTGGTTGCAGCCCCTCCATCCCTCTGCTCCAGCTGCCCCAAGTTTGCAGCCAGGCTGTGAGAAAGCTTGACCTTAGGTTAAACTCCACTTCTTCATTATTTTTTGTTGCCTACTTGAGTAATCAAAGGGAGGGCTTGAAGGGTCCTGTCTCTGCTGATGAGGAATTTTAATCACGGTGTGAGAAAGGCAAGGAGAAACCAGGGAAGACACGGCTTGGTGAGGACATTCTGCGCAAGTGCTGGGTGCTGTTGGTGCCACCTTCCTGCCCACCTCCAAAACACGGGCACAGAGCAGCCATCGCAAATACCTCTGCGCTGAGCTCATGTTTGCCTTGGCTGAGCGACCGGGGAAAACTGTGGGGCTGAAGGACACTTTGGGTTCAGCCCACCTCCCCGTAAGCCCCGAACCACTAAAATTTGCTAGATTTACATTTAAATCCGTGTTTTGGCACCACTCCCCAGTCCTGTGTATTCAAGGCTGCAAGTGTCCCCCAGCATGGAGCAAAGTCCAGGTGCCACTGCGGCACCACCCAACTCGCCCTGAAACCACTGTTGTTCACCACCCCCCCGACCTCCCCCTCAGCAGCACCCTAACACCAAAACTGGAGCGCAACACATCCCAGAGAGCACTCCCTATCCCCCACTCTTCCCTGGCCAGGGACCAAGCTAGTCCGACTTCTTGTGCTGCGACCCAGTAAGGGGGCCAGGAGCTTAAGAATAAATAAGAAAAATAACCCAGCTTGTTGAGTCACACCAAACAGTCTCACCTTGCCTGCAAAATCCAGTGGCTGCCGAACGCTGTGGGCCGTGGGAGCGGGATGGCTGCCGGCACACGGGTCCCGGGCACCTGTCCGGGTTCAAACCAGGCACCAACCTCCTGCCCCGCCCTGGCCGGCGTTCCAGGCAATCATTTACCAGCAGCCCAGCACATGGCACACCGCTGCCAAAAAGCTGGGAGAGAGGCAGCCGGCTTTGCTCCTCATGTAAGAGAAACCCCTCAAAAAGCAGCCAGGGCATATCCCCCACCACTTTCTCCAGCACCCCAAAATCCAATGGATTTTATTGTTTCCTTAGATCCTTGCAAGCACAGGGGGTCCTTGCTGTAACCTCTGGGGGTTTTGGGAGTCGTCTCCAGCTCGCTGCCAGATACAGGATGTTATCTGTCCCCTTGGAGGGCATTGTTAAATAGGGCTGGGGGCTGCTCCTTTCTCTGCCTGCCCACCCCCTGCTTTACGGGGAGGATCAGCTCCCACCCAAAACCAGCCTGGCTGCCCCTCTTCTCCCAAATCCCTGGCCTCACGAGGCAGCCGACAGGATGAAGACTCATCCTTATCTGAGGGGACCTGCAGTGCTCCTCAAACCCCCCAGTTCCTGCTTGGGAGGGACATCACAGGCTGCACTCAGCATCACCCTAGTTCAAAAAAACCCCCCAGGCAATAAACCTAAAAACATTCACCTTGCCCCCAGCATCACCTCTGCTGTAACCCGCTCAGTTCTTTACCATCGCTCAAAACCACAGCAGCTGGGAAAGAGTCTCATTGCTCCACCTGCAGATAGACCCCCCTCTTCATGAGTTTCTCTGGTGACCCCCTGCATTAATAGTGGGTGCCTTCATTACATCACCAGGTAGGAGAATTAAGGGGCTTTTTTTTGGGCAAGAATTACTTTTCTTGGGGAAGAGCAGCTTCTCAGCAGAAGGCGGGTTTCCAGCTGCCTCTGTTTGTATTTGCCCTACGAGGTCACTTTGATCACGAACCAGAAGTGCAGGCAGCTGCCAGGCCCTGCCCCTGCCCCAAAACAGCACCAGGGAAGCCAGCAGGTGGCTGTGGCTGCCAGGACACATGACGGCTGCTCCCAAAGGCCGCTCATTTTATTCTTATCCCCTCCCCACTATGGATTTCTAAATAATTTTTACTGGAAGCAGACTAACAAAATGACTAATTTGCTGTTCCCTTTCCCCATGTGATGGGTCCTAAAATTGAGGGTAGGGATGATTCATACCATGACTTCAACAGATTTCCTAACGGAAAGTCAGAATTTCAAACGCTGACACTAAAAAAAAAAAAAAAATTTAAATTAAAAATCTCAGATCTTGCAGCTTTATTTTGATTCCTGGTGCTGCTGTCTCCCAGCCTCCCTGAAACTGTCAGGCTAAAGAGGAGATGAAGGAGTATTTCTGCACGTGCAGGAGGATACGCATTTTTTTCCTGCAAACTGCCATCCTGATGGCTGCTAAGGCTCACAAGGGTTTGGTGACCTTCCCTGGACCTGAAATAATACACATCCAGCCGAGAAAATTGGCCAGTCACCCTTCTCACAGAAGTGAGGATCATCCCTGGTTTGTAGGGCCACCTGCCCTGTGTCCTACAGGGTGTCTCAGAAGCTGAGACAGCACCTTCCAGCCAAGGACTGCAAGCACTTTGCAAGAGCCTTTCTACTACATTTTGCCACACACAAGAATAAAAAAAAAAAAAAAAATCAAAATCTGCTTCGGAAAAAAACCACCCATTTTGCACCCAACAGCAAGGCCCGCTGCAACCCAAATCCCAAAGCACCACAATCACCTCTACCACAGCTCCTGAAAAGGACCATCTGGGACCAGAAAAAAGGTTTTGAGATGGGCAACCTGCCAGCACTAAGGTTTCATCCATTTTTGCAGGTTCACTCACCTCCCTCACTATGTCTACCCCCTGGCAGCAACCCCCTGGCAGCAAGCTGGGTACAGGGCCAGGTGGCAGGAGAGCAACACCACAGGGAAGGCTTCCAAGAAAGCCTAATTAAAAGTGAAAGGAATCCAGAAGACCAGCCTTTCGTGTCAGGGTTTGGGCTGAGGGTAGGGTCATAAAGACTCACAGTTAATAAACTGCATCTGTACTTGAGAGCATGCTGTGATGAGCTCGCCATCCATGAAGCACCAAGTTGTCCATGGGGACCAGCAGC
Organism: Rhagologus leucostigma; assembly: GCA_013397725.1. Classification (NCBI taxonomy): domain Eukaryota; kingdom Metazoa; phylum Chordata; class Aves; order Passeriformes; genus Rhagologus; species Rhagologus leucostigma. Next base: position 828,491 of record VZTD01001645.1, read on the forward strand.
TCTGCATCTCTTTGGATGCAAACCAGAAAAATGATGGGGTACTCTCAGTTGTTTCATTTCTACTTCGAACCTGACCCTTTGGCTCCTCTCCCACCCAGTGCCAGGGGGATGCTCATGCCGGCCGTGTGCAGACATACCAATAAAAAACCCCAACCTAACACATGAGTAAGCAGCAAGTGGGGAGGGGAGGGGCGGCCCTGTGCTGCCATCCTCCATGCTGGGGCGCTGGAAGGCTGGCTGTGACTCACTGCCCTGCATCAACTGCTGCGGTGACACATCCAGCAGCTATTTAGTACTTCCTCAAGTCTCTCCCTGCTCGAAGCACTGGGCCCAGCTCCTGGGCACCAAAAGGGAGAGATGGTACTTGCCCACCTGCTGAAACCTCTGGTGCGGCAGAAGCCTCCCTGTTACTCAGGTGACCAACACAGAGGAGAAATACCTGAAGCCTCCTGACAGTACCTGCAGCAGGTTGGAGGTGATGGGACATGGTCCAGGTTTCCCTCCAGACCATGAACTGTGTCCTCCTGCCTCGGGACCCTCTTCTGGAGTGGCATCACCTGCCCTTGGCTGAGCCGTTGCAGGGACCGAGCAGCTGTGCTGGGCTTTCCATGCCATGTCCATCCCAGGACAGAAGGCAATGCCGCGGTCAGGGTTGACTGCTGGCAGGGCCAACGCTGAGCCCGGATCAGCTACGGCAAGGTTTGATGCCGTGGCACTTCCCAGGCTGGCAGTTCCCACGCTGGGCAGAGGTGACTATCCACATCTCTGAACAAGCTGTCCGTGCAGCAGAGTCTGGTAACCACCGATGGGCCCCGCCACCGCAGCTGGGAGCGCCAGCAAAGCTCCTGCCTGCAGCCACTTGGTGCATGACCTTTTCACCATTCTAGCTTGTCCTGAGGATGCTGGCCCCAGGATCCTGAAGGAACACATCCCCTGGCCTGGTGCAAGGCAGCCCAGAGGGTCACCTACCGAAGAGGGCAGTGTCCTGTCCTTCAGGTGGGGGCCACCAGGGTGCGGGCGGGACGCTCGCACAGAGCTCCAAACTGCAGCAGCAAATGGGTTACTTCATCCCCGCACAAAGAGTTGACACGGGTTAAACAAGCTCAAGAGGTGACAAACGAGTCCTACCAGAGTGGTCACAGCCCAGAGAGGCAGCTCTTCACCCTTCCACCGTCACAGGGAGGGTGTGCAAGTGCTTCTCACCCCCCAGGCCTAAGGAAGCCACCAGCTCTTACGCAAGGCAGCCACAAGCACCCAGGAGCAAGGAAGCAGCAGGCATGGGGCTCTAATTCACGCCCAAGCAGCTTATTTAGGGGTGGCCGCAATAACCCCATATCCTCACTTCACCTATCATCCTCCTTCCAGCTCCCTACTCTGACATGTTGTGCCTGACAGAAAGCCCTAAAAATTAGCGAATTACCAAAATAAGTAATTTAATCTGAAGGTGTACTTTTACCAGAGATGTGTGGATGGACCCGAGCCCAAACACCCCCCAGGGTCTGCTGCCTTTCAATAGCAAACAGCTTCTGCTGGGGGCATCCTACAATGCATAACGCACACTTTGCATCTGCAAAAGTTACACCCGTGTTTCAAGGGCTTTTTGCACTAAAGGAGATCAAAGGAAAACTATGTCTTGTGGCATTTGCATGCTCGAGAGCTAAAGCATGGCTTGAGCCAGAAGTCACAGACCACCACCAAAATCCTCTGGCAGCCCAAGGGGGACATGTCCCACACAAGGATCTTGCAATCTTGCAGGAACTGCCCAAAGAGACAGATTTCTGGAGAGCCATAAGCACCACACCAGCAACCCCCCATTAAGAGAAAAATAGAGGCTTAGAGATTTTCTGCTCCACTTCCTCCCAAAAATTACAGACCCATGCTAACATGCCTGGGGAGGCTGGCCAATGTTGAGCAGGGCAGGAAGAGTCAGGGACAAATCCTGCCCAGGGCTGCGATGCAGGATGGGGACGGTCCTCAGGGTGATGGCCTTCGGCAGGGATTTAGGGGAGGGAGGCTCACATCATGACTGATGTCAAAGACACTTCATCCCACCCCTACCTGTCAGGATTTCTAGTTTTTAACCCAAGCTTTTGGGTCTGCTACAGCATCAGACCTACACGGAAACGTCAGAAACAGCACTGTGAAGAAGTTGGGAAACCTTTTCTCCCTCTTAGACAAGTTAAGATTAAGATTTGCGGCCACGGCAGGTCAGCATTGAGAGTCATATGAAACATCAAGAATCACAGGCAGTGACATTTTCAGGATGATTACTAGTCAGTCCACCCCACAGATGAGCCACCAACCAAAAGCTCATTATAAATTAAAAGCAGCAAAAACACCCCTCCACCTACTGCACGCACTCACATTACAGCGCTTCAGCCTGGAAGCGGAAAGATCATCTTTCGCACCTTCCCGCATCGTGTTTCTCCCCTGCAGCACTAATGGTTACTGTCCATGGGGGGAGAAGAGCTGGCAGGGCTGGCTAGGAAGGTCTGCCCTAAACACAAAGGTTTGCAAGGGAACCATCAGCAGCACCTGCTATTCCTGTAACCATTACCATCATCCCCAGTCCCACATGCGAAGAGTGACTTCATGAAAGCAGCTGGAAGTAAATCTGTAGTTTCTTCCCAAGGGGGAGAAAATTAGCAACAGTGTGTAGATTAGAGGGGAAAGAGGAAAGGCTTTTGCACTGCCACGCTCTTTTTTCCTTGTGCAGTTGTGTGCACCCTGATGCCGTGCCCAAGATGGGCCTAGCTTTGTCCGCAGTACAGGGGCAAGACTAGGTCTAGGTATCTTGGGGCTCTAGGCTGATCTAGATCAGGTGCATCATCTTTAGGGGATGACTCACAATCCAGCTCTTAAAAGGCAAGTTCTGAGGGGTATTTGCCAAAGCATCCACACAAACATAACCATGGCACTCATATGCCAGCAGGTCCAGAATCTCTGCTGTGTTCATCTTCCACAGCATTCAGTAATCAGCGAAAGCATGATACAATTTGTGAACGTTCCCCTGTTATTACACACAGTCCATTACCCAAGTCAGAACACTGCTTATATTTCTCACCATGCAGAACACAGGAGGCATCTTGAGAGGGAAGAGCCTGCTCAAGCCTTGGAAATACTCCTCCCCAGCCAAACAAGAGGATTTCCATTCCCCTCCACCTTCAAGGACGAAATCAAAACGGGGAAAACCCAAGCAATGAGGTCTCTCTCCCAGTGCCTCCAGAAGAGCCAGAAACGACCCTTAAAGTGCAGCTTCCTTGAGATGCTCGCTCAGCCCAGAGGAGGAGATGAACCTTGGCTACCTATAATGCAAGTGGAGACAGACACTCTCCCTGTCTCCTGTCAAATTAATCAAGAATTTAATCTCCATAGGATTACAGGAAAATTCAGGCTCTGCAGTTCTCTTGCAAGTAGGACCGGGGACATAAAAAAGCCAAATGACCTACAAATATTGTCCCTCCAACCTGCCTTGCAGCCTCCAGAAGTGCTGGTGTCAGCCAGCAGCAATCCTCTTTCCATTCCGATTCTCCTCCTACAGGAGAAGGTAATTAACAAATTAGCAAATGCATACCCAGGGATAAACCTTCCAGATTTTATTCTCCATTTTCAGAATAACTTGCAGTTTCCTACCCTGCTTCAGAAAGCAGCCACGCATCAAGGACACACTGCTGGGTGTCCAGAGGAGGGAATGCACGGATGAATATGCAGGTGCATGCTGTCATGGATATTTATTTATAACTTTGTAGGATTAAAAAGGATTTTAATGACCCTTTGCAGAGAGCTGAATAGGCCCCTTTCTCTCACATACACAGACACAAAGACAAATAAACAAGAGACTCAGAATGAATCCTGGCTGAAACCTTTGATAAGACCCTTGGGTATTTTAGAAGTCTCTGCTTCCACACTACCTGGCACATGACTAATTAGGTGGAGGTGCTATCAATCCCTGCCTGAACAATGGAGGTGCTATCAATCCCTGCCTGAATCCACCCAGAGACAATAAGCTCTTTAAAGCAGTAAAATCATGGCATATCTCCGGAGAGGCAAGTGTATCTGGGACATCCATCCAGGGGTACAAATCACAGTCCTACAACAAGTGATGGAAATCATGGCTGCATGACCAACTCTAAACCCTCAAACTGCCTTGCTGGACCTTTGGCTGAAGAGGTTTTAATGCCAGCAAAGGGCTCCATCTCCTGCTCCATACATAGGTCCAGCACTGTGATACCTGAAGGACCAAAATGGGATAGGAACCCTGTGCCAGCTCTCCTGCCTGCAGGGAGTGGGAGACTCAATAAAAATACATTGTTTCTTCCTCTTCTTCATTTAGGTCCTTAATCCTCATGCAATTAATGCTCACATGGGGTCGCTTTGGGGAAATAGGTACTTTTGAACTTCCTAGCCCAACTTCTTTATACTCCCAGCAGGTCATTAAAAAGCCAAATTAATTCAAAGAGGACAAGACCAAATCCAGTGCCTCAGCCTAGGCAATCCTCAAACTGCGTTAAGGCACTCCAAAAAATACTTGAGGAGAAGTAGCTTTGAGGGACAGCTAGCCCTCAGTATGCAGCATCTCAAAGATTCAAAGCCATGTTTCTGGCACCTCCACTCCTGGGTCCCAGTGATGCTTCCCTTCCAGAGTGGGAGAGCAAATGCCCTTTTCCAACATATGATGTGGAGTTTGCAAGATTTTTAAAAGACTAGAAAGAGCAATAGAAAAGGTCTTTAAAAAACCCAACAAAACCCTTCAAACAACTACAGGAATCTTTCTGCACAAACACCTATGCAGACACAGCTTTTTTTCCCCACTGATGGCGGGCAGGTGGGAATACCTTGGATCACGTATGATGAGGTACAACCTTGTACCCAGGCTTTGTTAGCCCTGGGAAAGCCTCTCAGAGCCACTCCTTTGGAACGGGACCCCGAGGACTTGACAAGCTGCTCTGAGAAAGTCCCATCCCAGAGGAATCAGGGCAGGGAGAAGAGGAAGGAGAGATAACCTCAGAGCAAGCCTGGGAAACACCTAACTTTCTACAGGCACAAACCATCAAGCAAAGACCTGGGCATACTGGTCAAGACCGAGGGAGACCACGAGCTGCCTTGTGACAATTAAGCTGTCCCTCGGAGAAGAGTGTGTGTGTTTGTGTTGCAGGAAGCAGCCACACACGCAGGAACCGATTACAACATGCAAAGCACTGCACCCAGCATTCCCACCGCAAGTGTGTTTGGCTCTCAGCAGAAAGGAGTGCTGACACCTCCAAACATTGCCAGAACTTGGAAAAGAAAATAAAAATTGGCAAGTGAAAACAGCAACCACAAAGCCTCCAAAAGAACCAACACAACCCAACTTTATTCTTATCTTGAGATGTCTATGGTGTTTATCCAACCTGCTGCACACCACCAGCTGCCTCAGGCAAGCATCCAGAGGCAGAGACCAGCTCCCTGCTGCACACTCACACTTCCTGGGGAAAACAATGCTCACAGCAGGAATCATTAAACCAGCAAGAACCTTACAAGTGCTCTCCCTGTCAGACAGCTTCACAATACCATCTGGGTGCCAGTGGTTTCCCTGGGCTGGCAGGAAAAGCAGGGAGCAAAGGGGAAGCTGCCACTCGCTGGGCTTCTCTGCCAACACAGCTCCTCTTCTGCAGGATGCTCTAGGTGCCTCCAAAGTCCCTGCTGTCACCAGGAGCACAATGCTAACACCATGGAGGACATCCATGGGGGGCTCTGGAGCCCAAAAGGCTGTTGAGAGCACTGTGACATTCCATTGTCAGTCCTCCCAGTTATGCAGGAGGCACCTGGGGTGACACGGGAAGGTTGAGCATGTTGCTTCTAAGATGAAGAGTTTCAGCAGGACCTGTACTGCAGCAGGGTTAGGAAGCAATAGAAAAAATCTTCTCAAATTCAGATGGTGATCAACTGCCCCAAAGTTTCCAGCTTAGGGCTGATCCATGCATGTGTTTGGTTATGAAGTGTTTCAGGTTATTCCCCTCCACCCCATCTTTTTTTTTTTTAAAAAAGCAACAAGTTATTCTAGATGACTAGCCTGGGGCAGCTGGAAGCACCTCAACCCTCAATAAAGTGCTGACTCCAGCCCACAAAAAGCCAGATAATCAGCCGCTTTCAGGAGCTCCTCAACTTGGCATCTGAAAAAATGGAAGGACATAAAAATGTTAGCAATCCTTTACAACAATAGGATTCTGTTAAAAACCTTCAGTGGAGCCAGGCTTATGCTTTAATTTGAATACACAGGTTTACAATGGCATAGACAAGTTGGGACAGATGGAAGAACATCCTTTAAAAAGATGCTATTGAAAACAACGCATACACACAGAGCTGACACTTAAAGTGTCCCTCACGCCTTTATTTAAACTTGGGCACAGGCAACCCATTGTCAAGCAGCACCTGGATTTCTACCTAGCTCACCACAACACACAACCTCACACGACTCCAGAAAATACTCTGCTCTGAAGCCTTGGCACACACATCATTGCCTCCCAGCCAGGGAGGATTAACCTTTTGTCTGGATTTGGTCCCAAAGCATTCCCTCCCCAGCACATGGAGAAACAACAGAACATGGGCTTAGGTCAATTCCGAGCCACCACTGGAGGTTTTTCCTATAAAGACAACAAGAACAAGACAGGACAGAGAGATGCTGAAGAATATGGAAGGGATGAACCAGTGTGGACCATGAAGATACACTCAAGCAGTATTTCCCTGCAGCACGTGGTGACAGTGAAGGCAACCACAGGACACATCTCCACTATGGAGGTGGACAACACACATGTTGCCAGATTATTGCTCAGTTTGCCTCTTTAAGACCTGGGTAGAACTAATTCCCATGTCCCTCTCACACTCATTTGCAAAGAGTTTTATATTTCAAAACAACTGGCATCCCCTTGCTAGGATATAATACAGGATCCCCAGAACCACAGCGGCTCAGTGCTGTGAGTGCTGGGCATCCACAGGTGCTGCAAGCAGCACCCTGGCCTCACAACTTTCTACAGCATGGTGGAAGAAAGGCTTCAGGAAGATGTGTGCACTTGTGGGAGCCTCCGGATTTCCACGCCATTTCAAGAGGGCATGAGGAAGCCAGCGGAGCTATGCTGAGAGGGAGTCCAGGCGCCGTGCTCAGGCTCCCCCAGCAGATAACTGGGATGTGGGAGGATTCCTGGCATTCCAACGGTACCAGCAGAAGGTAAGAACATTCCCCTTCCCCACAGCCCCTTCCTGAGAAGACACCACCGGCACTGCCTGATAAGGAAAACAAGCAGCGTTCGGAAAACGCTTCCCACTCCTACCCACTTCAGATAAAGCATGTGCACACGGTTTGCTCTCTTCTCCCTAAGAAGAGCCGCAATTCCTGCCTCATGAGGAGTGCAGCTCCCCACAGAGCCGCCCCTCGAGGTGAGCTGACAGGTGTGTGCAGCACCGCTGCCCCATTCCGGCAGGCGCCAGGGTTCCGCCATTTGACAGCGGAGCTCTGGCATTCGTGCTCCCACACGCTGCCGGGGCCCGGTGCCTGCCTGGCAAGTCCCGGCAGAGCACGGGGCCCGCGCCGTTAGCACCGGCATCCCGGAGAGCGGGCCCCGACTCACGGCGAGGAGCAGCCAAAGCTCCCGTCTCGCCTCCTTCGACCATTTCTCACCCGTTTCCGCCTAATTTCTCCTGAAATCAGCCATCCCAAGGGGAGCGCCATGGGCTGTGCCTAAGGCAGCCACTCTGAGTCAGAGGCGCACGGCTGTGACCCTTTCTTCTGTACAATAGCCTTGAACCCACGTTTGGGTTTTCAACCTACAATTACAAAGTGCTGTTGCAGGGCAGGGAAAAAAAAACCAGGAGAGGAGTTTGGTGTCCCGTCCCCCCGCCTTCTCCTCCCCGCAGCAGGCCACAAGTGGAGTTACGAAACAACCTGCCAACCTGCCGGCAGAGTTCACAGAAGGCATCAGAAGTATGCGGCTGGAGCCTGGCTCTTATCGAGGAATTTAACCCCTCTCCTCCGGGAGACGGAGACATCTCTGGAGGGAGAAAGGACGGGCGGTTCTGCCCCACGGATGCGAGGGAAGGAGGCTCCTGGCACGGGCAGCTGAGACCCCCACGCCGCCTCGGCTCCTCCGCTGGGGGCTCTGGACAGCGTTTGCCGCGCCGGCGGGGCCGCGATGCTGCTCCTGCCAGCGGGGCCCGGGTGCACCGTGCTGGTGGCCGGAGCTGCTGGGGATGCCTCGGGCAGGTGGGAGGCAAAGCCACCCGGTGCTCGACCGACCGGGACACGACCGGCCCGGCACCGGGCAGGTGGCAGCGGGGCTCGGGGTCTCGCCAGTGCCGAACGCCGCTCCCAGTCACCCCAGCCCGGGCTCTCCTTACGGGATCCGGGCTTACTGCAGCGCCCTGCCCGAAGCCAGCTGCTCACCGCCCCTGCCCCACTTTGCAGCCCAGTGGGGCTGTCCCCCGCCCCGGTGGGCCCTGCCAGGCGGGCGAGGCGCCGGCTGCCCCGGGGACGGCTCTCTCCGCGGACACCCGGGGC
>VZTD01001645.1:837208-956504 GCA_013397725.1 Rhagologus leucostigma
GCACCACCTCGGCTATTTAAAAAAAAGTATGACATTTTCCTTTTTTAAAAAAAAAAGTCCTAAATTATTCTTTTAAAGCCTCCTCCAACAATCTTAAATGCTTATATTTTTAAAAAGTCGTAAAACACCTCTAAAAAACCAATAAATTAAAATTCTCTTTTAAAAATAAAATCTTAAATTCTCCTGTTTGGTTGGTTTTTTTTAAGAACTCATGAATTCTACATTTTCCCCCTTAACTCTTAACTCTAAAACTCTCCAATAAAAATAAAACTCTTACAAAGAACTTTTAAAAAGTATTGATTTCTCCTTTTATTTAAAAAGGTTATTAAATTATCTTAAAAAAAAATTCTGAAAACGTTATCATGTTTTTCAAAAGAAGACTTAAAATCTGCTTTCCTAAAAACAAACCAAGCAAGACCATACTGTACTTCCCTGTCCCTGACTCCTGGCTCTGTGGGGCCATATGGGCAGGCTGATTCCTGGCTGGAAGCGCTCAGCCTGTCCGACAGCAGGGCCCAGACCTCCACCTGCCTCAGCAGGTCCCTGAGCAGAACAGAGAAAACTCCCCCTTTTTGGAGAGGAAGAGCTTGGCCTGGTGCAGGAGGAGGATGCAGCCCTCAAGCCCCGTGCCCTTCAGCTGGCCGGGGGCTTAAAACGCCCTAAAACCGCAGAGAGATGATGGCAAGGAAACAGGTTCAGCCGGTTTTGGAAGAAGCAGGTGTCTGCTGCCATGCTGGAGGCTTTGGAAACTTCTCACCTCCTCCCTCCGTCAGCTTTTTCCATCCTACCTCTCAAAAAACCCACCTGAAAGCTCCCCCCACCCTGCATGTCAATGCCCTCCCTCCGCGGCCCCCCAAGCAATGAGGATGGCTCTGATGGCATCAGCATCTCATCCTCAAGGTCTCTGCTGGTGCAGGTGCTCCATCAAGGCCAGTGCTGGTGCAACCCCAGGGCCAGACACACAGTTACCTTTATATTTCTTTATCCAGAATGTCTTCTGAAATGTCCTTCTACTCACGAGAGAGGATAACCCACCCATCAGACCCTGGATCCTGAGGTGACCGCTCCAAAACAGATCTCGGGTTTGTTGTTCCACCATGAAATGTGTGTTAATTATTACTTAGAGTCAGAAAAATCCCCATCTCATGTGGGCCTTATGATATCCTTATCTAAGGTTTATGATATCCTTAACTACTCCCTTCTCCACATGGAAGCTGCTGGGATTAGGAGGTGATGCAACACACAAGTACGTAGCTGTCACTCGGCAGCTTTAATTGGGTTTTTAAATGAGGTTTTCTGTTGTTCTGACATATTCCTCATAATTACAATCTCCTAAAATCAGATAGTACATCTGGCACTCCGTAACACAGGCCATGCCCTGGAGACCTTACAGCACAGGAGGAACAAAAATCTGTAAAAGAAAACAACAAAAGCTGTTCTCAGGAGATAAATATCTTATTTAATAGATTGGATACTCTTCTGAGATCCCAATCGGACACAAGCTGAGCAAGGTTCATTTGCCACTAGCAAGGATGGTTTTCTTTCTTTTAAGAAAAAGATTTTGAGTTTTAAATCTTTCTACCTTTAGCAGGTTGTGAAAAGATTGGAAATCTCTTTTCACTTGTAAAGATATTACTCTGAAAAATAAATAAACTAACTCTGACTCGCATGTCTGCGTGATCCCTTGATTCCTCACCCTACAAAGAGCTCTCCACACCTTCTATCAACTGAGAGGGATAAAAATGTCTCAGGTATAATTTCACACTGGTGAGCTTTTCCAGACTGGCTCATGGACCATCTTCTCCAGCCATAGCTCTGTCTCAGCCCACCTTCAGATTTATTCTTAAAGCTCTGTGATGGAGCTGATTTCTGGGTTTGTGCTCACTGCTTCCTCGCTGGGTTTTCTACAGGTATATCTTAGAGTTTTGGAAAGTCACGTGCTCGTTGTACACTGAGCAGCCAGGCTGCTTTAGGGAGGAGAGCAATGCTGTCTCAGCATCCTGAATAGCTGAATCATAACCAAGCAGGTCCTTTGGTCTCTCCAGCAGCAGATGAGATAGTAATCCTATCTGAGTTTCCCCAGAGAAGATGATGCTGTCTCGCTGCTGTGCTCAGGAGCACAGGAAGAAGTGTCCTTGTTCTGACGCTTCTTAAGATACACAATACATTTGCACAAAAACTCCCTCCTGAGTACAAACGTACCATGGGTGAGCAGCAGGTCACCAGCTGTAGCCTCTCTTAGCAGAGCACATCTTCCCTGGGACAGCCACCCAAGCCCAGCAGTGTTAGTCCGTGCTACAGTCCATGGTCAGTGTGGGGGATGAGAGGAAAACGGGTATTTGAGGCACCAGAATCTGCAGAGCTGCTGGGTTTTGGCTTTTGGCACAAACCCAAAACCCTCTGAGCTGTGGTTGGGAGGGGAAAGTAGAGGAAAGTCTCTTTTTCAGGCTCATTTCTAAAAGGAAAGAGTTGGAAGCCAGATTTTCAGAGGTGCCCCACATCCCCTGCTCCCCACAGGAGCTGGATGTGGTCAGCATCATGACTGTCAAACCTTCCTGCCTGCTTTCCTCTGCTTCTCCCCTTACCATGTGTTGCATGAAGGCCTTGTTGCCTTTGTAAAATCATGGCTCAGGCCTGTTACTTTGGCTAAGTAGAAAAGGACTGTGGGATAGAGGCACAGCTGAATTAAGGGTAGAAAAACATGCTGCGTGACCATCGCGTGCTCACATCGTGGTGTGTGGTGGTTGGTTGAATTATGTTTGTTGTGCCTTAAAACTAGGTAAACAGATAACCGGCTAACTGCTTTAAAAGGCCGGGTTTTTGCAATAAAGGGGCTCTCCTTTGCACCTGCCTGGGGACTCTGCATTGCTCATTATCGCAACAACCATGGACTCCTTGAGGCCTTGCGAATGTGCCTCCAGATCCTGCAAGCCTCAGGAAATTTGTCAGTCACTATCCTTTCCTGACACATTTCACGTACCCCAGAGAAATTACCCAGTGCACCCCTTGTCTGGCTGAGCACACAGAAGGGCACATTTTCCCCAGAAGATGAGTTTCCCTCTCAAATAAAGACAATCGCCCCCAAAATCCCAGTATTTCCAGGAAAGGCCTGGCACCAGGAGTGAAAAGGGGTCAGTACCATATGGCGTGTTGACTTTCTCTCCAGCAGATACCCTCTACCTCAAAAGCCATAATCCAAAGCTAGAAGTGAGAACCTCTCTCTCTCTCTCTCTCTCAACAATATGTATAAATAATACATATAATTATGTCTATAAAAATATTTTTATATATATATATATACAAGAGTACTGCCTTCTGTTGCTCAACATACATTTGTAGCAGTGTTACGAAGTGCCCATTGACCCTTTCAGTACTGTTAGGGTTTTGGGAAAATTTGGAGGGTATTAAGTTTTTCCAGGTTTCTTTGGAAGGCTTTGAACTTGCCATATATTTTCTGGTAAGGGTTTTATTTTGTGACCATACACTGTTTTGGTGAGAGACAGAAGACGCTGCCTCAAGTGTAACGAAAAGGCTTCTCAGGAAAAATTTTTCCCTCTGTTTCTAGGACAACAAGAGACATGAGAAAGAAAAGATGCTGCAGCATCACAGGAAAGCCAAATTGGGGCTTGGCACCGCAGAGCCCTGCAACTGACTGCCAGGGTACTACAGACTGTGCCCCCTCATTTCCACCTGCAGCCCTGCTTGGACTAGGGCTTTCAGGAAGGAGAGACCTTGGTCTGGTGGGTAGATGAGCTGTTCTCCTTCAAGAGCAGGCCTTCTGGCCTCTGAAATGTGATGTATTTCCTGTCCTCCCGCTTTGTTCAACGCAGTATTCCTTCCACTTCTGCAGCAAGCCTGGAACAGTTGCTGAGCACTTGTCTCCTGTGGCTGCAATAGGAATGGGGATGCCCAACAGCAGCCTGCAGGATTGCAGTCCGAATCAGTCAACTTTTTGGCTATGCTGGTCTTATGTCTTTGGATTGCCCTGTGTAGGCATACAGCCCTTTCCCAAAAGCACTGACAGCCACTGCGAGGTCTGCATGTGCCTCTCTGCTTTTCACACCTCTGGTCGTGAACGCTGTGAAGTGAGACCTGCAAAAGGTCTCATGAAAAGTGGTGCCCAGCACACTCACAGTACAAATATAGAGGAATATAAAACCCATGATAGAGTCAGAGCCAAAAATTCCATGTCTCTACATCCTCCAGAAGTCTGCATTGCCTGGTCTTTGCTAGAATGGCTCTTGCAAAAGGTCTAAACAAACAAAATCTACCTTCAAAGTGGAAGTGAATAACTCAAAATGAGGAGCAGGGCTCTTACATATCCCTTTTGCAATAAAAAGTAAGAAAAAAAAGTGTTTTAGTCAGGTTGGAGCTCCTGCATTCCCATTCAGCAACCCCAGGGGAGTACACGGCTGGATCATTACAACTTCATTGCCATTCCCCACTTCAAACAGTGAGCTGAGCTGTGTGACACTGGGAGCAGGGGAGGAAAAAACAGCTGAAACAATGGAGGATGGAAGTGAGAGAGAGAAAATGGATGGGAGAAACAGAAAGGGGAAAAGGCAACAGTATCAGGAGAAGAAAAGATGCCCAGGGCACATCCCGCAAGGTTTTGTTTCCCTTCCAGGTGTTGGGCAGAAGACCTGCTTTTCGCCTAGGAAATAGCCTCATTAATTATGGTTGTTGAGTATGGGAATGCAACAGCTCTTTGCCATTGTGCTGCTCGGGTAGCCTGTGACCTGAGCCGTTCGGGTTTCCCAAGCATTTAGCAGTGTGGTCATGCTAATTTAGTTCGGTTTTTCAAAGGCTTGTGGGGAAAAGTCCTCTTCTTCCCAGAGGCATTGAAAGTTTTGACCTCCTGACCCTCCCTTTTACTAGGAGGTTCAAAAGCAGCATTGCAGCTGTTAAAGTTTTTCTTCATGCCTCAGTGATTCTCTGATGGGGGACCAAGCTGGTGTTTATCTAGGCTTGACCTCTCTTCTTTGAGCCCAGAGATGTCTCTTTCGTTCAGTGCTACAGGCAGAGCAATGCAGGAAACCTCCCTGCCTTGCCATTCACTCCCTCCCTGCGTGCAAAGGCACCAGTACCCATTACTAATCCATCCCCCACCAGGAGCTGGGGTTCCCGGCACTGATCCCATTTGTCCACCACGCTGCAGATTCATTTACATTTAATCCACCATGACTTGTCTATGAAACACGACCCTCCTCCTGCTCTGATGCCGGAACCCATTTGGCTTCCAAAAGTCAACTGTTGGTTTCAGGGGAAAAAAAATTCCCATTCCCTACAGGCTGACCTCGCACAGACCTTTGGTGTCTCATCCTCCCCTCCACTGCCAAGGCTCACTGTTTGCAGGGGACATTCTCCCCTTAATTTATATCTTCATCACACACCACATCCAGGGTGACAGGCTCCCTCTTCCTCAAGGGCTGAGATCCATCAAAGCACTTGAGCACAGGTTTAACGTCAAGCATCTTGTTTCAGGATGTCGCTCACATGTCACATCCCTTAGTTGAGACACTAGGGAGAGATTGCCTGATTTGTTATTGTTGCGTGCTGGATATTTACTCACAGCAGCCCGATTTTCCAGCCAGCAGAGGGGTGGTGCCTTTTGCATTGCACAGGTCTCACCAGCTCATCTCAGTGCTGAAGAATTAGGTTAGGATGCAAAGTGAGGTGTGAGAAGTCAGGAGAGGAAACGTCTGTGAACTACTCGTCCCAGAGCTGTGGGGTTAACCACACTCACACCGACAGATTAAGGTCATTAACATAGGCATTAAAAAAAGGGAGAGTCCTACTGTGAATAATGGCAGGTGCTTCACACACTGGCAGGTGCCCGGTCCCTGTGGTGGAGGCTTGAAGGTGATGAGATAGTAATGACTGTGAGACATCTCCAAGGTAGGAGCAACACTTGCCGTTTTTACACCTCTCCTGCCATCTGAAAATGAAGGCAAGCACAGGAAGGTGCATGGATGTAGGACTGAATTACCCTGGACCACGCCCCCAGTGCCCACATTGCAGAGCACTCTGCAGAAAGGTGCTTGTGGTCGAAGCTAGGATAGGGGGCTGCACCCTGGGCTCCTGCACTCCTGCTCAGTTATTATCTCTTTAGGTGAGCTCAGCTTCTCGAGCTGCAAAATTGGGATAATGTTTACTTTGCTTCCAGGGGTGTGGAGGAATAATTAATTAATGTTTATGAAATGCTTTCAGATCCCTGAACAAGAGGGCTGAGATAAGCAGCGAGGGTTCATGAGGTAGGTGGAAAGCGTTATGATGAATTATTGCGATTCAAAGGTAAATTACTGTTATTGCTGCCTAATAAGCAGACACAACCATTAGCCTCCAACAATCTGATTTCTGTTAGCTCCTTTTCCCCTCCTTCTTCCCAACAAAAAAGTGGTTTCATCTTTGCTACTCACACCCAGTTGAAGTTAACTATAACCCGATAAATCCTGTGAGGCTGACCCTGGTGCTTGTGGATGAGGCCTGCAGCAGGACAGCTTGCACCACTGCCATGAGCTTCTCACCTGTGATGGCATCTGAGGGAGGCAGACCACTCTTCCTTTGCAATGGGGAGCATTCCCAGATGCAGTTTCCCATCCAGCTTCAGGCTGCAAACTTGCTGTGTGAGTGCCAAAGCTTGTGGCAGGTCAGGAGGTGAGAGTGCCTGGATGTGATCCCACCACTTGCAGTTACCATCCCTCAGGTGGGCTAGGAAACATGTCCTTGGGCAAGCATCTATCCCAGCCTTTGCTTAGAAAGGCTTAAATCCCAGGAAAGACCTTGCACTGTTGATGGGTAGGAGTGCACAGGGGCAGTGACACAGTAAGCAGGCACACGGGAGCTAGGAACTGCTCTAAGCTGAGCTGAAAACAGTCCTTAGGCAGTTTGGCCGTCTTTGCCTGGAAACCGAAGCGAACCTGACCTGTTTTAAAGCAGTGTGAGTAATGTGAATCCCGAGCTGGTGTGAGCAGGTTTTTCTGGTTCTTGCTCCAGCTATTCCCCCTCCTTCCCTGCCTGGGCTCCCAGTTTCGAGCTGGGAGGGCACCTGAGCCTGGCACAGCTTCCACCCTTCAGGACACCTTTTCCTGCTCTCTACCCATGCAATTCCTGTTGGCCCGTAATTGCTTTTCCAAAACCATGCCTCAGAAGCCACCTGCCAGGCTGTGCTCTCAGAATCCCCCTCATTACACAGCCAGCCCCACATCTTCAGCCTCACAGCCCTCTCACACCACCAGCACTGGAGATTCTCTCCCGTGCCTTGCTCTGCTGGGGTTGCTGGTGCCGGGTGTCAGAGCACAGCACAGCCTTGCACCAGCTCTGTGCCTTGGTGGTCTCCAAGCTGGGACTGTGGGCAGAAATAAGGAGGGTCCCAAGCCTGGAATGCTTTAGGTACTGGCTTGGACATCCAAGACCACCTCTACACACAAGCTTGTAAAGTACAAGCAAGCTTTCTAGTTTCTAGTTGTCCTTCCTATACTCAAAACCTTTCTTTTAATTTTTTTTTTTTTCCCTGCTAGGAATACCAGGGTTATGTATGAACACCCCAGTTCAGTGAGATGTATGAAGCCCAGTTCACCTGGGCTGGAACCCAACACTGAAGACTTAAACCTCTGCAAGATTTAAGCCTGAGTTTCAGTCCTGCTGAGTCAAAGGTCTTCGGAGAACAGGACTGAAAGCCTAAAATCATTCCAGTTCCTCTGTGCATCCCTGGAAATCCCAGTCTGCGGGAAAGCACCTGTCCATTTTAAAAGTACAATGAAGATAACAAGAGTTATCCTTAATTGATCAAGTCCTAAGTGGGTCCTATATGCACCTGAAACACACAAATAATATCTAAACAAAGAGGAATGGAGATTTTTTGTTTTCCTCTTTGACAAAATTTTGCATTCTTTATTTTTATTTTAAATATAAATTGCTATCATCTTCAGGGGACGGATTTCTTATTAGCCATCGATTTTACACGAAGATGTTATTTGCCAGGATATTTTATCTGCTCTCCATGTCCAGAGTACTTGAGTAGGATAGGTAATGTCAACTGGAATTCGCTTGGGGAGCCAAATAGAAAATAGATTTTATAACCTACTCTTCTAAGAATAAATAGTACCCAATACACTACAAAGTATCATTGTCTTCTTAACCCAGATTTTTCTAGTAACTACACAAACCATGCGAAGTCGTTTTTCCATTTGTATGTTAGCAGCATGCCTGAAACAGAAATATCATCCAACAGATGCACATTCTGCATGTATCCTCCTTTCTATTGGAAAGTCAGTAAATTGGCTTTTGCTTCCATAATGCTGAGCTCTTGGCAATTTTTGAGCACAGCCGTACTCAGCACACAGCAGGCAGCTCTAATAACAGGTGACCTAAGCAAAAAAGGAGGATTTAGACTGCCCTTGCTCACCGAGATTTTCCACCTCTTAATAGTCAATATTTGCCTTCAGGCTGTGGGTTACTTAAAGAAGTCAGGCCAGCCCCGTACCAGTGAGGCATTGCAAAATGCTGCTCATCTCCTGCAGCGTGTGTGAGCCAGCACAGCCCAAAACACACACAGCAGCCCTGAGGGGGACATGTCACAGCACATGCAGTCCCTTCCAAACAGCGCTCTGGCAAGTCCTGTTTTCCTACCAAGCATCCCCCTTTTCCCCCCCAGGCATGGGAAATACGCCTGGCTGCCATTCAGAGTGGGAAACAACTGAAAAGCCAGAAACTTTAGACGGGATGAAGCCTGGACTGTGTCGCCCTCAACAAGTGGGAGTTTTAGAAAACACCACCTTTGTGAAACCAGAGAGAGAAAACAATACAGAGCCTGGCACGGGCAATGAAATATGTATGTACCTAGGACCTCATCCAGCCCTCTCCTGCCACTGTACCTCTTGCCTTTGCATTCAAGGGGCACTGGATCTCATCCAAAAACGATGCAGGGGAACAAATGTAGCCCTGGCAACCCCATCGAGGGCAGGGAGGAACAAAGAGGACCCCCAGGCAGAATTTGTTTCTATTTTTAATCCTTATCTTTACCCATCACCCCCATGCATGGAAAGAGGCTTCTCAGCTGTATAGATTTGCATTGCTATGGGAGTTTGAAGTGATAAAACATTTGGCCTGCCTATTCAGAAGCAATTAGTGATTCAAAGCAGGCTGAGACATCTTAAAGGGGCCTGGTTTTCCAAGAGACAGGTGCTCTGAGCTGACTTCAGGGGAAAACAAAGTTTTTTAGAAAAAAGAAGTCACTGACTGCTTGAAAATACAGTTCCTTCAAGACTTAGTGATGAAAAATAAATATTGCACAGAAAGTTCCAGATTAGGCTGGTAAAATCTGGGAGGAGGTGGGGAGATAGGCCTGATTTACAGTGCTGGTAGAAGTAGTGTTTATCTGTCTATTGAACACATATAATTTATATTTTTATGTTACGCGTTTCCCCTCCACCACCATGACTAATGCAGGCAGAGCCATCTCCCACTAAGGCTGCCGTCCCAGCATCCCTGTCCCAACAGCGTCAGCACCAAGACAGAATTTCTCACCCACATCTCCTACCAAGAGAGGAGGTATTTTTTTGAGCATTGATGCTCTTAGACCTTTAAATCTACCGCGGCAAAAGGGCAGCTTACCAGCCTTTAATCTGACTGTAGTGACCAGCACATCCTGGCTGCTGCTGTTGCAGGGCAAACTGAGGAAAGGAGCGAGACCTGCACCACAGCCCATGCTGTTACAGGCTCTGGCAGGATGAGAAGCCCTGGGAAGGCAGCATGGGGATGACTAACTCTCAAGGTCCCTGGGAAAAGCCAGGAAAACCCATGCTAAGGGCAAGATTGCCCATGCAGAGACATCAGGGCAGGACAAGCTGGTATACAAATGTCCAATGCAGAGGAGAAAGCATCCACTCTCCCCCTGAAGGAGTTGTCCTGTGATGTCCTTCCCATGCAGCTCCTTTTCTCCCTTTATCACCAGGAGACAGAGGTTCCTGCAACAGGCAACTGAGAGCAAATTGAGGCTTTTGCTTTGTGCTGTGGAGGCTCCAGCTTCTCTCTATCCCCATGCTATCGAGTTATGCTGACACAACCACTGAATTGCTGGGTTCAGGAGAAAAAAGGGAGGAGGAAAAGATCTCTAACTTCCATCCGGAGGCGTCTTCTCCTCCCCACTGTGCTGTGTACAGCACCTGGACTCCCTGCAAAAGCATCCCAGTCAGCCGAAGTCGTTTCCACTACACGTGCCACGTTGCCCGGGGGCTGCTGCTGGGGCTTTGCCAGGCAGAGAACAGCACAGGAAGACTGCAGAAAAGAGTAGGGCTGATTAAAAAAAAAAAAAAAAAAAAAATTCTTCCAGAGAGCACTTGAAAGCTAACAGGGCAGAGGGCCACAGCTGGCAGGGGATGTGTTTTAAACTGCTTTTTAATCTGAGAGCAGATATATCCGTCACCATGTCTAACATCTGTCTGGCAAGCTGAATGGGTGGGGGCAATAATCTCCCAGGCTGTTACGTGCAGACTAACTAAGAGAGAAGCCAGGGAGTAGATACGTTCAGCAGCCCTCAGGGGCTCCCAAGGCAAAGCACTGGTTGTGAGCAGGTGCTGCTCGGCCCCAGCAAGCGATGGAAGAACACCCAGGTGGTGCAGATACGTCCGTTTTCCCATAGTGTTGTGGGAATCAAATTTTCATTGGGGAAAAAAATATCCTCCACTACATGCAGCTTTGCAGGGCTTAAAGAGCATCTCGGCCTCTCAGCTCCAGGGCTGGCTTAGTATGATTCAATCCCAGTCTCCAGCTGAGATCAGGGCCTGCAGCATACACTTGCACACCTACGGGGACATCTATCCCAGCAGCTTTCAGGCTGGAGAATAGTAATAAAAGGAGAGACAAGAAATACTTCTTCCTATTTCCCAAATATGAAAGAAAACTCCCAGATCCAGCTTAAAAGCAAAATAAAGAGCATGAAGATATCAACCTGCATCTTTAGGCACTTATATGTCCTCATGCAACTGATCCTGACTGGACTGATTTTTGCCCGAGCTACAAAGCATCAAAGGCAGAGGTGTGAACTGCAATTGCTTTCCCTGGTCCCAGGCTGCTAAATCTGCACTTCCCTGCCCGTGCAGAAATCACTTGGCCAAAATAAGGGACCAGACCTGCAAACCTATTCCAGGTGCTCTTCGGAGTGTGCTACACCTGCAAGAATAACCTCGATTTAGGGCAAGGTCACAAGCACAAGTGAAGTGCAAAAAACGGCAGTAAGGAGAGAACCACAGGTGTAGTGGAAGAGGCCCAAGACACCTGTCTGGGGCTAAGCTTGGAAGATGCATCAGCCCTCACGGCATCTGCTGTGTTTCTTGTCTCCTCAACAGTAGCTGTTTGTGTGGATATCTCACTTTTCTTAGAACATACACATGCACCATCAGGTTTGAACTCCCACTGTTGCAAAGACATGTTAGAGATGTGACCCTGAAAAGCTGGAAAGGTTCAGAAAGCAAAGCGCACTCACAATTTACTTATTCAGTCTTCAGCTTTGGGGCTGTGCTGCTTTTTGAGTTGGCAAACTGGTGTGGGACAAAGAGAGTACTAAAATGCCAGAGGTTATCCCCCTGAACCAGGTGTCAGAGAGGATAAACAGAGTCTAATGGCAGCTGCAGGAAGGACTTTCCTAGATCTAGATGGTCTTTCCTCAAGACCATATAGCAACCACGTGGAAAAACACATCGGACAAGAAGAAAGAGGAGGTATAGCAGGACTGGTAGGTCTGGAGGTGGTCCAGAAGACCAATCCCAGCCCACTGCCGGTACCACCACTTACCCCCTTCCTCCCAAAGGAAATTTCCACCTACCCTGGTTCTCTCGTGTGACAAGTTTTTCCTCCTCTACCTCTGCTCAGGTGTGACTATATCAGCTGTGTTTCAGCCAAGAGGATGCTTCACACTGAAGGGATCCAGAGACAAGCCTTGTAATTAGGACATGGGTGCCACTCACCAGTTAACCCCTCCCTCCTTCCTCATTTAGCCTGGGAAACATATAGCCAGATTTGTTTATGCTGCTCATACAACTTATCATTTGGGCATTCTGTTTTCTGTCTTCAAAGCACTTCAGCAGGTGTTTCGCAAGCTTCTTCCCAACCCTCATGTGACAAAGGATTTGGACAGGTGATGGAAGGGGATCAGGGAAAAGGAAAGCTAAATAATTTGCCCCAGAGCAAAAAGAGTTGGCAGACCAGGCAGATCCAGGATCAGCACTCAGCAGTTCCTGACTCTGAACCTCATGCTCTGATCTTTGCCTGTACCTCACTACCTTCAGGTTCAAAACTGGTATTGTGAAGCCTGGTGCTCATCTTGGTACCAGAGAGCAGGTTTCAAGGGATTCCCTTCAGGTCACACGCACTGGACTGAGTGGTCCTGGACAAACAATTAAACTACGTATTTTCAAACATCTGGCAAACAGTGGTTTGTAAACCCATGATCAGCACATGTTTCCCTTAAGAGCACCACAGGTAAGAAAAGGGAAAGGATTCATCCATTCATCCAAACTCTGTTTTGGACTGGTTAAAGTGGGTATTGGTGGGCTGACAGCCTGCACTTCCCTCTTCATCATGCCTGCACTACTCTTGGTGCAGAGAACTGGAGGAAGGACTTGTCCAGCTGCAGAAAATTGCCAGGGGAGAAAATGCTTGATTTTTTTTTGCTGGACCAATGCCTCTGCATCAAGCAGTTGGAGAAATGCTGGTGCCAACAAAGAAGAAGGTGGAGCAGGGAGTGCTTGGATCAGGCTGCAGAATGAGAACAGCATAAACTCCTTTTCCCATCACTAGCCATAACAGTAGAACAGCTCCAGGGGTGTCCATGGAGCTTCGGCAGTCTGGACCAGCACTATCATTTCTATCAGCCTGTACCGGGAAATTTCTGGTCCAATTGCCCAAAATTATTAATATATTGATAACCCTGCAGCAGCTTCACTGTTGGCACTTCTGACTCGCTAAGCCCCTTAAATCATTGCTGGACCAAGAGCAGCCCCTCTCCTGGGAGGTTCTAGGCCCACAAACTACTTATTTTCTCTCCGTCAGTGGAAGAGTCTTGTACTGGAGTTTGTTTTGCTGGCTTTGCTGCAATCTTTCTCTCTTGCTACAGAGGGAGAGGAAAGCTCATTAAGACAGAGAGAAGAGGCGCACTCCCCATCTTTGTCTTTTAATCATGAGGCAAAATGAAAAGGTTCTGGCAGATAAAGAGCCACCTAACCGGAGCATTCTTGGTACCAGACCCACCAAGGGAGGTGAGAGCACCACTGTCAACCCCCTTGCTCTATCAGTGCCTTTGCCCCTACCTAAACCTGCCATTTGCTCTATTCCTGTCGCTGTGTGTCAAGGCTCTGCCCCTTGCTTTGCTTCAACCCTCCCAGATCTAAAACAGATGTGAGGCATATGGCATTTTTCCCAAAGCCCTCCAGGACCTGCTGATGGAGACTCAAGAAGCATTAGAGGACTCTAGTGTCACCATTGCTTGGGGATTACTCCTTTCTGGGGTAGGAGAGGCTGGCAATTACAGGGATCAAGTCTCCAGCCCTCTCCTTCAAGAGCAGGGAGGGCAAAGCAATTTTGGCTTCTCCACTGCTGGGTATGCAGGGCAAACAAACACAAAGTGCCGAGGCTGGAGACCGCAGGCGCTGGGATGATGCAGCACCAGAGACAGCCTCAAACACTAGGGCCAGGTGAGGACTACCAAATCCACACACGTGCAGGCTGAGTAATATCCTGAGGAGCCCAAACACAAGGAAATGGCTGAGACTTGAGAAATCTTGCCCAAGGGCCAAGGGGCTCTAGCGAGTGACCGCACCAACTTCGTAGATCCCACATTCATTAAAAGTGAAATTACTGTCTCCCTTTAATAACATCATTAATGATGTCTGCTGTCCTAGGAACCAGGATTGCTTGGACCTCGCATCTTTGGAGGAAATCTGAGCTTATGCTGAAGCCCTCTGGTGAGTGAGCTTTGCCAGGCCCCTCTGCTACCAGACCTCTCTGGTGTCTAATGAGGTTTGGTCTATGCCAGGCCTTCCCAGGGTCAGTGAGGGAGTATGTCTGTCTTTCCTTCCCTCAAGACCCGTTTTCACAACACTTGTAGGTGTCCTGAAGCAGAGCATCTCTATTTCTCAGCAGTGTTTAAAGGGTACGAAGAGAAGGAAGGGGCACAGACTAACAGGCACACGAGTCCTACCACAACTGTCTTTTCTTTAAGAAAGCGACAGGAAAGAAAACAGACCAAGCATTATTTTTCTTGGTGAGGAGAAGGGATAATTTCCTGTTCATGATTCAGTGCTGTCATGTGGAGACAATGACTGTCCTTTATCCTCCTCGCAGCTTTGTCTTTAAAGCACCGCTCATGCCAGCACACCTCTCCAGGTAAGGTGCAATTACCTGGGAGTTCACTGGCTCATCACTAGCAATTACCCAACTGCCCTGTGTCCCATCAACCCACCCTAATCACTACAGCCCTAAAACTGGCAGCTCCTACAGTAAATACCATCATTAAACCTCTGGGAGTGAATTTACTACCAGCCACGGAGTGATTGCTTGCTGGGGTCACTGCAAACATGCAAACTGAACAGAAGGATTGTTATAAAATACAATCCCACTCAAATAAAAGCAGATGCTATTAGCAAGCAACAGGCACTGTTTATTCCATTAAATACCAGGAAAGACAAGTTATTTAATGACTATCTGGGAAAGTCCTGCCTCACTGGGGCTATTGTTCCCAGTTCATAAACTGCTTTGGCTGAATTGTTGGGGAGACACAAAGTGAGCTGAATTTGTTCCTGTTTATGGCCTGAAAGGTGTGGGTATGTTTTCCCCTCTCTTGGGTTTCAGACTGACATTACTGTTCATGGGTTTAATAAAGCCTGAAGAATGTACTTGCCTTAACCCTTCAGAGAAACAAGTCTTATTTGAACTAATTGGAGAGGGAGAGCTGTTGGTCCAAGCAGGAACATCATCCAGTCCCAAGCTGCTCAATTTTAAAACATGATTGTTGAAAAAATAATTAAAATACCCAGCTTGTTTAATTCACCTTTAGTGAATTTTCATGTTTATTTATTTTCAGGTTCATCTAGGTCAAACCTTCTCTTACTACACGGGACAGACTTTTTTCTTAACTTTCTTTAGATACAAAAAGCATCACTGATTCTCACAGATCTAGTACCTGGGTTTTCTAGGCAAAGCCTCTGCTGTAAGCCCACCGCTCCAAAATGTAAACTTCAGCAACACTTCAGTATGCAGGATTTTTTTTTTTTAACTGACAACTTGTGCTACATATTCCCATTTAAGCAGTGAAAAATGATGTATGTAACAGGCATGACCCTTTCCCTCTCTCTAATCCCCCCACAGCCCTGGGACAAGCTGACTGTGATAATCTTACCCCTCCAGGTCATCAGTGCGAATCCAGGTCAGCAATAACACGCTGCCAGCAAAACCCTCTCTGCTCATTTTGTGGTGTCCCTCTGCCTTTCCCTGCCACCGGGATGCCGAGGAACTGCTCTTCTACTATGAGCATGATTCTAGGAGGGCTCACCAAGTCTCATCATGCCTTTAGGTCTATGAGAAAGAATTGTTCAAGCAAGTCTCAGCCCTGTGCCCTAACAAATAACACAAACTATGATCCAAAAGGTCTTGGCATTGCTATACCTCTTCATCCTCCACTTGCAGCAGCAAAATCTGAATCGTGGCACTGCTTTTCAATGTGTGCCACTGAATCAGTGCAGGGCACCAGCCCTTCTGCAAGCTCACCACCTGCCACTGAGCCAGGAAGCTCCTCCGGGAGGGCTGTTACCCTGTGGAGGTAGTTTCTCATCTTGGACATGCCCTGTCATTAATGGCTGGCACATCTTTTCACAGAGACAGGTATGTCTCTGCTAGTTTTGACAGGTGCAAAATGGGCTGTGCTGAGTGCTGCCTCCCCGTGCCGGCAAACATCTTCCCCCAGCCAGCTCCTCTCATCTCTGCTCGCATCTCCCAGGTGGACGAAAAAGCCTTTTCTTTACAGCACGCCCCTGCAATGGCCTTTGCTTTCCTGCACACAGCTGAGCCTTGGGGCGCCCTTCCCTCCTCACCCCCCAGCTCCGGAGGGACGGACATGCAGCTGGGTTGCGCTGAGGCAAAAGCAGAGCAGCTCTCTATCAGCAGGAAAAACTGTTTCATTTCAATGTAAAGCCATCTTCTTCTAGTACATCTCAGAGCCCCAGGTGCCCTGCAGGGCTTTTGTGAGTTTGATTAATCAGGCGAACCGAAAACTAGGCAAAATCACTTGCTCCGTCCTCTTGGGGCAAGAGAGCTGACCACAAAACTGTCGGAAGGCTCTTTGACTGCCGCCTCCCCGCACAGCTTCTCCCCAGGCATCCCTCCCACAAACCCCACTGACCGGTCACTTTCAAGACCCTCCAAACACCAGCGATTTCCCCATCCCTACTCCCAGCTGAAGCCAGCTCCTCCGCTGCCGTGTCTGTGCGGGAGCACAGGTGCCGCCTGAGCCAGCGTGCGGAGTCACGGCCGGCGGCCACCTGGCACCCACACCGGGTGGAACTCATCCCAGCTCCCAGGCCGGGCTGGGGCACGGCCCGGCACCGCGCACACCGTACCTGGAGGAGGGCCAGCGGCCCTGCGCGCTGCTCCTCGCCCGCGATGCCGGTCGCTTCCCAGCACCCGCCGTGCTCCCAGAGCGGAGCGAGGACGGGAAAGTCTGGCTCCTCTGCTTCTGGTTGCCAGGACACCTTGGCGTTCAAACCTGAGCTGGGACCAATCAGCCCCGGGGCTGGGGAGCACCAGCCCCACGTCATCCACTGCCGGCGTTGATTTGAGCGAAAAAGCGTGACAGCGGTCACAGAGCCCGTGGGGAGCTGCCTTTGTGCGGGTGGGCTCTGCCCCCACCCCTGCCGCTTACTGGAAGCCTCTTCTGTCGGGCTGCGGAAAACAAAAGAGCCGTGGAGAAGGGAAGGGAAAAGAGCACTTCTCCCCGAACGCCAGAACTGCGTTCGCAAGCCTGGGTTCTTCTGCATGTCCTCTTTCTCCACCTCCCGGCTCCAGCCCAGATCCCGGTGGTCATCTTAGCAGGGAAAGCCTGCACCCAGGCCACCTCCGCCCGGGAGCGATGGAGCTTCCCCAGCACCGGCAGTGTGCTCCTCGTGCCCCAGTGCGGCCGCTTCCACCTGCCTGGCTCTGCCCCAGGCGGTGCAGCGTGAGTGCGGGCCCGCAGACCCGCGGCTCCAGGGATGCTTTCTGGCTTGGCTGCAGTCGCAAGGGCATTTTTTCTCCCAGCCAGCCCCTGCAAGATGTTTTTTAAGGAGCCCAGGACTGGAGCACAGGAGACTCAGGTGCGCAATGCAAACAGTCCATCCTTTGTTAGGGAAACTTTCCTGTCTGACCATTCAGGAAGCACTCCGGCCATCACACTCCCAAACGGTCAGACAGGAAAGTTTCAAAAGTTTCCTTAACACCTTGGTGCTGGCTTCTCTGCTAAAACACGTGCACCTGCAGCCAAGGTGCACACCCGAGTGAAAGACGCAGCCATCATCTTGCTTCCTGCGGTGCCAGAGGTGGGAACTGGTGCATTTTGACTCCCCACAGCCAGAGAGGGTTCTTCCCAAGGTGGGGTAGGAACAGATGCCTGGGTAGATTCTGAAGAGAGATATCCACATCACCTTGGTGGTGGTGGTAGAGGGTAGATAACAGCAACCCAGGCATCCTGGCAGAGCTTCCCCTCTCAAACCCCTTAGACCCTCCAGCCCAGGCATCTGTGTTCATCTCCTTCCTGCTCACAGGACAAAGTTGTAGGACAACAGCCTCCACACCCAGACCACATGCTGAGCCTCTGGGATAAGAGTACCTGGTTTCTGCTAACCCTGCTCCCTTTCATTTATTCTCCCCAGAAGAAGACCACTGAGGTTTTGCCAGCTCACAAAAGAAGATGATCTGAAGAGGGGTCTGAGCATGCTGGAGGGTGGAATCATAGGATCAGCTACATGTAGCACTGTGCCTGACTCACTTCTTCATTATACCACGTCCCAAACACTCATTTCACTCCATTCATCAGCTATGCTGCCAAGGTGCTATCCACCCTCATTGGCTAGCACTTGGGCTGGTGTCCTTGCCACCCCACGCCAGCAATTAATGAATCCAGCCTGGCTCCTCACCCCACTCTGCCCTGCAGGTGGATGTGGATGAGCTGTAGCAGCCTTTTCCTGTGGACCCACATCTTGCCAGTACAGCATCAGGCAGCCTGACTGCCTTCCTTGCCTTTGGGCTCAATACAGCTCCTCGTGAATGAGGTACAATTTAATTAAGGACACTGTTCCTGCAAAAGATGGCCCGCGTGAGGCTGTAAAGGTCTTGAACTCATTAATTTTCAGGACATACCTGCAGTTAATTTGTGGTGACTATAAAGAGTAGACAAGCGCACAGGGAGGTGTCCATGTGGCTCTGAGGTTGCTCTGCTCATCTTCAAGAACAAGCCTCCAGCAGTGCTGGTTAGACCACGGTTACAGATGTCCCTTGTTTGGCTCAGATACCAGATTTCCCCATTGACTCGATGCAGGAGGAGAAGGCAAATGACAATCACAGAAAGTGATGGGATGGATTGCACCCCATCATCAGCTCCATCACCCCAATTACAAAGCTTGGGGAGGCTGTCAGCTGTCAGGCAGGGCTGCAGCCCCACTGCCACACACAGAGCAGGAGGGTGAAAACACTGACATTTCTGGCAGCCTTCCTAGAGGGAACAGATGACATGGCAGGAGATCAGGTGTGTGTCAGTGTGGAGCCAGGTGGGTATGAAAGGACGTCCCTGTCAGTGCTTTTAACAGCAGGTTTCAAGGGCTGAACAAGGCAGTAAGACCTGGCTGTCTGGGCACTGCCATGGTGTAGCAACACCCACGAGAAAGGCAAATAGCAGCCCTGGCCAGACATGTGGCTTGGGGACAGGGCTGTCAGAAATACTGAGCTGGGGGTGTTACCAGCATTTCTCTCATGGAGAAAGAGCCAGTTCTGCACTTCTTGCATGTGATTTAGAAGCATTCCCTTTTATCCCCATCCCATTTGGTCCTCACCTGAGACAGGAGTGAACTTCCAGCCTCCCAGTTCACCATCTCTTATCTCAGGCTTTAACGCAGGCAGCTAATCTCGGGCCCCGGTAACATGGGGAGACTTTCAGTCAATGGAAAAATCCCACTTGAGAGTGATTTCTCTCTCAGGCGACTGACTCAGCCCCTGGAGGTGCCATCTTCCTCCTCTGCTTAGGCAGGAGCCAGGTATAGCCAGGCAGAGTCAAGTGCCTCATGTTAGATACGAGAGGAGTCCTGCTCCGGACAGAATCAAAGAATGTGAGATATCAAAATATTCCAGAGGGCCTGGGCCTCACTTACTGGCTGGGAGCCAGCCCTGACCAGCCCCACACATTTTGTCTAGGCACGGCAGATCTGGTGGATTGCCTAAGTGAGCTCAGCTCCCTCCTCCAGGACTCAGCAGCTCCTTCAAGAGCTGAAGATACTGCACCTGCCAGCACAGGGAGGGAGCACGAGGTCCCCTTTTGCACAGCTCTCCTGCAGCTCAGCTGTCAGCAGAGCCGTTGTGTCACTGGACAACAGACATCCATGCAGACAGCTGGGACATCTGACCAGGGAATCCTTGAAAGAATTATAGTGGAAGGAGAGCACAGCAAAAGCCTCCTCAACTGTGCCACTACAACAGTCATCAGGCAACAAGGCTACACGACAGCAATGGAATGTGACAAACTAACCCAGTGGTGGGGCAGAGTGGATGAAACCAGTCAACCGTCCAGGGCGGAAAGGGTCCAGTGGCTCAGTTTTGCCCCTTCTTGCTTCTCCAAGCAAGATCTGCTCTGCCTGTATTCAGTGCAGGCGTCCCATCCACAGCCGCCCAAGATCACACGCGCTGACCCGGTGGCTCCTGGGATGAGACCATCTCCAGATGCAGCAGCACAGAGTGATTTCCCTTAAAGCAGTTACTCCTTTGGGAACTCCCCAAAATTCCCAGCTAGCCACTATCAGAGCTGGTGGGCTGGTGGAAGGAGAGAAATAAATCCCTTGTTTCTGGAGGGGCTGGAAGAGGGCCCAGCAGCTATTGATTCAATTCTTCATTCACTGCATGTTTGAGTGAAGCAATTCAGAACTGTTCCATCAGTTCAGACTTGCATAATAACATTAGCCAAAAAACTCAGGAACTTGGTCCCTCTTTCCTAGCAGATCTATTATTCTGAATCGTTCCCTGAGGAACAACAATAAAATTATCGTGGCCTGATACACCAATGCCAAAAATCCTAAAAGTCTAAAATCCAAAGGTTTTGTTATCATTTTTCTCTGGACAAGAATACCTATGGGAATGTGCCAAAGACTCAGTTCCCCACCTTCCCCGTACCTCGAATAAATAATATTGTAAAAGAAGAATAAGAATAAAGTAAAATTTATAAAATATGTATTTGATAAGCACATTAAAAAAATAATTTAAAAAAACACAACACTTGCAACTCCCTTTTAGCACTTGGAGCAACCAAAGCCAAGGAAAATAACAGGGCTAAGGAGGAATGTTGTGTGGGCACTGCCAGTGCAGGAGCAGTGTGCAGGGAAGGAACTGTGATCCCTGCCTTTCCGCATGTACACTGCACCCTTACAACAGACTTGACTTGAAGCTGTGTGTTTTCTCAGTCCAGTAACACCTCCAGCAAACCTATGTCCATCTCTGCCCACTCCTGCTCTCAGGTGATCATCTCTTCTATCCCATGCTTTTGGCTTAGCCTATGTATTCCTTGGAGAAACTCCTCCAAGGTGGTATTCTCCCTCTCTCCCCATTCCCCCTGAAGGGTTCTCCTTTCCCATCAGATTTGTTTTTCCACATGGCCACTGGGAACTGAAATGAGGGTAAACACACACAATCATGCACGTCTCCATCCCCGTATCTATCTGTCTCACAGGTAAGATGCAAACCCTGCTGAGAATAACAGCTTTAACCATGGCAACACACTCCAGCAACATCAACACAAAGGCACTGAGGTTGTAAAAAGGCTGGAAAAAAGGACGAAAGGAGGAGAGGGGCTGGGTCCATTGAGGCCTGTTAAGAGCCAGGCAGCTGGATCTGGGTTGAGCAGCCAGTTAGTAGGCTTGGTACGTCTTCTTCCCATTTTTCGTCCTTTTATATTTACATCTCCTTTTGTACTTAACATCTTGCTAAGTGGAGGTCTTATTCCACCACCTCTGCCCCCACTGGGCTTGACTGACCTGGAGGGGAGCTTCCTTTCTTGTGCCCCAAGTTGTTATAAAGAAACGTTCCAAGTGAAGATCTTGGCTGCTTGAAATATCACAGCAGTGCATCACTGCATGGCCTGACGGAAAAACCAGACCAGCGGTGAGATGCCATCGTCTCAGCTCCATCCTCCTCCTGTGAGAGGAGCTGCATGCCTCAGGCCATGAAACCCCCATTCATTCTTGGGATATGGGGCACTCAAGCCCCCTCCATGCCAGATTCCATTACCATCTTGCTGTGCTCATAGGACAGCTTGGAGCATACCTGCTGGCTAGAGAAACCAAAGCACTGATTTACTCATGGAGAGGACAGAGATCATTGCTGGTATGGAGGACAGAGATCATTTCAGCTGTACAGAAAGCACTTGCAATGCAATCAGGTCAGTCCTGGAATGCTAAAAGCCTCCAGAGAAGACTCTGGCACTGGTACGAGAGGCTTGAAGGCCAAAGGAGCAAGATTGATGGGAGGTGTGAACTGCATTTTCCAAAGAGGATGAAGAGGAGTGGAAGGGTTAAGTGACCCCAATGCCAAAAGTGGTCCCAGCCCCACTGCTGTTTCACCTCTCTTGTGGCTGTTAATACTGTTTAAGACACAGCCAGAAACACAGGACTGGCACCTGGTCTGGGTGGGAAGTGAATCTGGGCAAAGCAGCAGACTTTTCCTAGCTACAGCTGAAATGTAATTTCTGGATGATTTTGGCTCTACGGTGACCTCAGACCTCCTTTTAAAGGGTGATGTGAGTTGTTTTGGTTATTCTTGGTTAAAACCCAAAAAGCCTTTGCAGCCTGCAGAGTGAAGGAGATGGTGATGGCACTGCATGCAGACAGTGACACTGGAGGGGACATCTGTAGCTTAGGAAAAGCTGTCCCCTTGCAAATCAGGGAGAGGGGGTGAATCAGAGTGTGGGGAGAGGAGCATCTTCAAGGGAAACTGGTTAGTGAAACTGGTTAGCGAAGGGTTAAAAGGTTTTAGTGAAAGCACAGGAGAGACTAAATGGATCGGAGAGCAAAAATCCAATTAGGAGATCTAACAGGAAGAAGCCAAGCCCTGAAACAATAAAGATAATAGTTTTAGCTGCCAAAGAAAAGATTAGAGTGAGAGCAGATTTGTGGTGGGGCCAGGAGGAAGGAAAAACTGTAGCAAAAAAAAACCAATAAAAAAATATATAAAGAGTTATTATTCCTCAAGACAGATTCACACGACAAATTCACATTACAGCCTCACCTACAGCAAAGTTCATCTTGGGACCCAAACTGTGCAACTGGTTCTCACCTTTGTAATTGGTTGAATGCCTTCAAAGAAATTTGGAGTTCCAATTTGAGTCCATCACGGTCTTATCCGCATGAAATAGGCTGGGAGTGAATTGACTGCAGTGAGGTTTGGTTGCTTATTTTGCTTTGCTGTGTTATCATGTAAATACATTTTACTTCGGATAAAAGCAAAGGAAAGAAGCTGGAACAGCCCCGAAAGTGTTCCCTTCAGCTCTCAGACAATGCCAGGTTCTCACCTACAGTCTCTTACACACCATGGGGTCTTTGCAGGAAAACCAAGCAGATTTCACACCGGGAGGATGGATTTGCAGTCAGGAGAGAGCCCGAACACTCATAAAAACACCCAGATGACACCTCTCCCCTTCCAGAGGAGAAAGAGCCCTGGATCAAAAAAACCCCAACACAAACTCTGAGCTGGTTATGCATGGTATGCACTGCCAATTACTTAAGCAAACGGGATCACAGGAGCTGGCACAGCCTGTGGCCAAGAAACAGCAGCATCTGGAGGGAGCAAGAGCTGTGGGGCAGGCATGCCTGCCAAGCCATTGCGCTGACCTGTGCCCCAAAAGGCACCTCTTTGAAGCCTCAAATCCAAAATGTAATAGGGCAACACAGAGAAGGGGATGAAGGAGGATCAAAGGTCTGGAGCAGCCTTCCTGCAAGCAAGGGCTTGTGCACACCAGGACTTCTCAGTCTGGAAAAGACATGGCTGGAGAGGTTATGGTGGAGGGCTACGAAGTCAGGCATGGCCCAAAGAAGGCTCACAGTGATTGGCCTTGCTGCCTCTTCCAGGTGCAAAAACTGGGGCAAATTTCAGAGCATGTAGGTCCTTGTGCGGTGGGGGTCAGACCTGGGGAACTCCTTGCCCAAGGATGCTGTCAGCTGTGAGTATTTGCATGAGTTCAAGACAAGACTAGACCAGTTGATGGAGAAAAAATAATCTGGATTAATAAATGCAGACAAATGCTATCTAGGAAGCCTGTGGGACTGCGCTCTTGACCTGTGTGAGTAGCGAGTGGTGAGGGGACATAGGGGCTACACTCTGCCCATGTAGACCTCACTCTTGGAGGCAATGACGAGGGGTGAGAATCGAGGGAGTGCTAATCAACATGCCCTTGGGAGCACCTACTGTTCCCTGAAGCCTCAGGATGCTCAGCAATTCAGACCCTTGATCTGGCTTAGTGCAGGAGTTTCTACTTCCTCATGGCTAAACAGCCTCATGGGTCCCGCCTTGTCCCAGGATCAGAGCTGTGCTACAGTTTATCGACAGGAAAGCAGAACACTGAGTGATTTCTCCCTGTAGTGTGTGTCCTCAGCCTGCATCAAAGAAACTCAGCCACAGCCTCAACCAACTTATTTCTGAAGTGTGACTTACTATACTTAGACACAGAGGTCCTCCCACTGAAGAATCCCACCATACCTTCAGAGGATCATCCATCTCTCACACGGTTCAAGCTCCATCTCCAAGCTCATGTGATCCCACTCAGCCCATGGCCACGGCGGTGTTCCTCCACCACCAAAAGCACACTGCTCACATCAGGTGGCATAAAGCCACCCACCTTCCTCCTCCCACCCACTTGTCAGATGGGAACACACTCTTGCCAGCTCCCAGATGGGAAGAGGAAACCTTTGCCAGCCCCATGCCAACCCCAGGGCAGCAGGTCTCCCTGCCAACTTCAGGTGTACTGAACCATATTTGCCAGCTCAGGCAACCACAGGGCTTTCAAGTTTAATCAAGCGAAGGCTGCAAGGGCCTGGGGGCAGTAGATGGCTGGCTGTAGGTCAAGATGCCCATGTGCTCCTTGTCCCTCCCACATTATTTCCTCCTCAGCCCTCCCTATGACTTCCCTCTGAGTGCATGTGATGTGGATGTGGGATGTGATGTCAAACCAGAAACTGCAGTCTGGCTTTTACGGCCTTGTGGGATTGCCAACCCCAATAAGAGCTGCCAGGCACCAGCCAAACCCCTGCTGGGTCTGTGTCTTGTGCCTGTTGGGAACCACTTCATCCTGTCACAGAGAAGGACCTTGCAACCTCACAGAGAGGTCTTCGCAAGTTCTCATGAAGCCAAAAATTGCCAGTGTCTCTGCCTAAATTTTATTTTGCCAGCTCAAGGATGCCAACCCCAAAGCACAGCACTGCGGAAGCTGTGGCAAACCCCTGTCCCTGGACATCCTGGGAAGGCCACAGCAGAGGAGAGCTGTTTGAACTGGAGCTGCTGCACTGTCTGTGCAGGATAGAAATCCTGCCTAAGCCAAATGTTAATGAGATGGCACAGGCTCTGGGCAGGCTTTGTGCTTTTTTTCCTCCTGGATTAAGCAGCGGCATGTGAGGATCACAGAGCTGAATGGCTGACAGCCGAAGGTTAACATCAGGTCAACAAGCCCTTTTTTCCTGCCTTTCAGTCCTGAGACCTCGAGGTGGGAGGGTTACCTACTGCAAACATTTTTTAAAAGGCAGTTCTCATTCCTTTCCCATCTCTTTCCCTTTCTTGCAAAGGAGCTGCCCTGGGTTTGAAAGCCAGATTGCATGCTGCTTTTCCATGAGCACCAGGATTTGGGAGCAACGGTAAGCCATGGCTCTTCTCCCATCTGAAGTCCACTGATCTCCTTTCCCAGGACGAGCTCACTCCTACGCACCTGCAAGTGTCTGCAGGCACCTTGAGCTGTGTGCAGGAAAGCAGGCTTCAGCTCCTGACTCTGCAGCTGATCTCCTGGGAGATGCCAGGCGTGTTGTTCACAGCCTGACTCAGCCACCCTTGGATTTCCTTGTATTGCAGAAGCGTAACCGAGGTCTGTGCTCTGGCGTCTCTTCTCCAAAGCAAAGGTCTTCACCCTCCCCTCATCACCCTCTGGTGTGTGCTGAGATAGCGACATTCCCAAAGGAGCGGTGGTTTCTGTTTGGTTACCCGGGTGGTACCACAACTCAAACACCACAAGTGGCTTGTTTCTCCCCATCCTGCTGTGCAGAGGGCCGGAGGCTGCCCTGGCCTGCTCCCAAAACCACCCATTCTCATCAACGGCGTTAAGGACAGTGGAGCAAAACGTGGCACCTTAAGGATCTTTCTGCGAGGCAGAGATTGATGACTCAATCACTACGCACCTTTTGAAGCAGTGTTCCAAAAGCTGCACTGGATGGGGGTGCTCCGGGGCAGTTTCCCCCGCAAAGAGAAGTGACTTGGTGGATTTTTTCCTAAAGGGGTCCAGCTGGGCAGTGAGGGAACTTCAGAACGATGGCTGCCCAAGCTAAACCCAGCCAAGTGTGCTATGGGGTTGAGAGGAGGTTTCCCAATGCTTCCCGCTGCCTCTATGGATACATCAATCCTGAGCAGTCAGAGAGTACTGAGCAGCTGGGAGAGGAGGAAGAGGGAAAGGAACAGAAGGAAAACCGAGTCATAAACCACCATAGATGTTTCTGTCATTACCTTCTGGCCACTGCTTCAAGCCTTGCTATCATTCAGATGTTACATTGATTTAAAGTTGTTGGAGGAATAAAAGTGGAACAAATTTCCCAGTCATTGTTTTTTCACATAGACACATAGACACAGACACACACACATACATACATATATATATGCAGGCACACATCTGTAAAATGGAAGCACGATCCTTTACATTGCCATAGCTTTTTCTTGCCTGAGAAGGAGGTACCAGTACAGATTCTTAAAAGATGTGCTATCAGGAGTTGCACCCCTTAAAAGGCAAAACTATTTCACTTTCAAAACACCTACATTTCTTATTGGTCTTTATACCAATAAAAATGTCACGCGTCCTCTTGGAAAATTAATTCAAAATAATTAAGACTGCAAATCTAAATTAGTGGAACCACACTAAGTCTTGCTGTATACACTGTCATCTTAATTCAGGTTAATTTGTAATTATTTGAAAAAATCCTTAATTAAATGGAAGGGACCATTAATCCATTATGTTCCAAATGAGACCATCAATACAGCTCTTGGCTGATTTTAAATTGCCTGTCATAATTACACCACAACAGAAGCACCTGAGAGTTTCCCACTTCTTTAGGCAGCCAAGAAGCCCTCAGGGTCTGTGAGGGGACTTGGGGACGGTGATAACACATCCAGGCCGTTTCTTTAAACCTGGTGCTGTGGACAGAAGCAAGAGCCCTTGAGCAGATAAATGGCCCTTGTGGGCTCTCTATCCTCCAGTCTCAGCCTCTTCCCACCTCTCCACCACCTGATAACCTCCGATGGAGCTTAGGAAAGGAATCGCTCACTTCCTAAGGGTGTGCACGGAGGAAGAAAAAAACAATGCAAAACGTAATTCAACAGAAGTACGGGTGACATGACATGGGATAATCATTTGGACAAATGGAGGACAGAGAATTGTTTTTGCTGGAACAGTCACTTGGACAAGAAGAAGAATTTCTACAGAAAAGATGCTTTTGATAATAATCTGTGATATAGGTTAATAATGCCTTATTGGACAGTTTAAAACAGGTCCCTTACACAGTTATCTCTGCTCTGTGCTGGTAATGCTTTTCAATAAAAGTAAGCAATGCTCAAAGAGAGCTCCACAATCAGATGGGGAGTAAAGTGATGAGGTGTCCTGGTGAAGGAATTTGGATCATTTGGCCAAGGAAAGGGAGGGCTTTCAAAACAGAAAGGGCTGTGATGGACACCAGGGTTGGTGTAGGCAGAATGAAAGCAGTGCTCTGCACTGGGGGCAAGGGTGCTCTGGGCTAGAAGGGGGAAAACACCTCTATGTAGCCGTCAGGATAGCAAAAACCACCAGTGCCAGTGATGCACTGGCGGGAACTGGTAAGGAAAAACTGTCAGGAGAGCCAGGACAGGGCTGGGCAGCATGATGTCACCTCCCCACGCCCTTTCCCCTTCTTCCCTTCCGCCCAGCCCAACAAAACCTTGTGTTTCATTTGACTCAGGCAAGGAAACAACACAGGGGATTAGCTGCCTGCTATCATGACAAGGCAGGTGAGAGCAAACAACAGCAAGGAACTTATCATGAACTTATCTTTGTGTTTGGAGCTGGATTTCACTCACTGACCATGTGGTTTATACCATGGAGATGCTACAGCCTGCAAAAATGAGGGAAAAAGGAACTGCGATGGCAACCAGCTCTGCACATTTCCATTTAGATCAGTGTCCCTCAGCCTGGAATAGTGTTGCTAGCTGATGAAGGGAAGGAGACTTTTCCTAGAGCTACCAGCGTGGAGATGAGACTACAAAATTATTCTGTTCCTGCGTGCCAAAGGCACAGACGATTTCAATTTTTCTTCTGACTCCTACTCATCCCGCCTCGTAGAGATCAGATTAATCGTGGCACATGATCAAAGAGATTGAAATGAAGAAACCAAAAACCAAATGGCTGCAGTTACACTGCTGCAAAACTTAGGTGCAGATAAGGACTGTAATTTTGCTGTGCAATAGCCTGGGCTCGGAGAAGTGAGGAACACAGTGCCAACCCCATGTGTTTTTACCCTAACAAATACCCTGGCTGCCCTGTTTCAATGAGAACTCTCTTATCGCATCGCTAGCGTCAAGAAAAAAATCACTGCCTTTCGGGAGAGTAAAAGCAAGGTGCGAGACCCGTGAAAACGAGCAGAGCTGCAAAGAGACTTTGCCATGCGGCAAATGCATGTGGTGGCTTCGAGCACTTGTGAGCTGAACCCCCTGCGCACAAACCCCGACATGTCCCCAGGTCACTCTGGGGTCACTGTGCAGTAGCACCTTCCCTGCACCTGAGCACCAGGATCACACCACTCACGAGCCCCTAAACCCACCACCCTTCTCCTGGGACAGAGAAACTGCTTTAACAAAGGATTACCACCCTGCAAGGGAAACTTGGCAGTGTGGGGCACGTGTATCCCACCCACTCCTCCTCCTCCTTCTCATTCTCCTCCTCCTCTCCTGCTCCTGGCACACCACCCACAGGCCCTGCTCTGGCCACCCTCGGCAGCTCCTGGGAGAGCTCCTGCAAAGCAGAGCCAGATGGAGCTGCCAGCTCTCCCGTACGAGATGGCACAGGCTTTCCAAGCCGCATCTTCCTGAGGCTGCCTACTCCTGTGTGGGAGGTGCAAGCGAGGCACGTGTTGCTCCCTTGGTGAGCTTTCCTCCAGCGTGTCCCAGTGCCACCAATGCCAGCACTGAAGCCTGTGCTTGGTGGTCCTGCACAGCTGCCAAGCATCAAGGCCAGCTCAGATAAGCACCACATCACCTCTTCTAAAGGCCCTCTGGGTGGAGCAGAATTCAAGGCCAAGCATTGCAGCTGGTGACTCAAAAGCCAAGGGATACAATTTTCACGGTCACTCTGCTGTGTGAAAAGTGTCTGCATGCACAAAAATCCCGTCCATGGACCCTGACCTTGCCCACCATTGCTTTGAAGTGGTGCTAGCAGCAAAATTCCCAGCCTGGGAAGTGAAATTCCTGGGGAGGCCCACCTTCTTGCACACTCCCAATTTGTACTCCCACTTGCAACTTTGGGAGGACTACAGGGAAGATTATCCACCACTGCCCCTTAGAAAGACCTGCCCTAGGCATCCTGTGGGCTCTTCTGCCTACGAGGACAGCTGGCAGGGGAAGATGCCGCCTGCTGTGATACGTATCTCCATGTGCAGATGAGGTGTTTGTGCAAGGTGAGAAGGGCCAAGACCACTGCGGGCTGATGGCTCTGGCAAATCCCATCCTTAGGTAAAATCCTGTCTTTAATTCCCAGCGTTTTACTACTTCAGTAAAGCCCAGCACACATAAGGAAGGATGCACAGGCATCTTGCCTGCACTGCAGCTTGCCAGAAATGAACTCAGGTGCTGGCCATGCTGCAGACACTTGCCTCAGGTTGCCGTGGGGCTTTACCACAGTTTCGAGCCTGCTGCCACCAGAGGGGCTGGGACTGCTGCCTTTGGAATATGGGAAGTGACCAGTATGGGACCGCACGGGAGCAAGCAGGCAGGTGTCAGGTTTCCAGCCCTTTCGTAGGCTGGATGAGACCGCCTGACACAGACTCGCGTGTCTCTCGCTACCACTGACAGGGATCGGGCTGTCTTCACACATTTCTGGGAATCTTCATCTGTGCTGGAGAGGCACTTCCAGCCTTGGTAGCCTTGCTGACCGGGGAAGGACTGGAACGCTCAGGGATGCAGCATTTCCTTTGCGAGGAGCAGGCAGAAACACCTCATTCTGACGTATTTTCGTGCTGGGTTTTCAGCAACTGGATAAACTGGAGGCAAAATTCTCTTGTGAAAGGAGAAAAAACCCTTTCACACCCAAAATGGGAAGCCTGGGTGCTGCCCTGGGCCGCAGGGCTGCTGCTGGGGGTCTATCACCTCTTTGGAAGCTACCACCACTCTCATACAGGAGAAAGGGCAGCAAATGGTTCATTTTAGCGATGTGGACTTGGTCCACGATCTATGATGGTGGCATCTGCCACACCAGGCCTAAGGCCACCACCTGCTCCAGCAAGAAGGCTTAAGGGGTTCCTAAGGTCCGTTGTGACCAAGGGTGGTGGTTGTCACCTGCAGCAGACCCCACGAGTGACAACAGACACATGATAATAAATACACAAGAAAATCCCTTTCACCCCCTCTCTGCTGGCCTTCACCCAGGATGCAGGGTGCATCCCTTCACTGGCTCAGCTTTCTCCATGGCAACAGATGGATGTCGCAGTCCCATCCCCCTTCATGATACTGGGGCAGGCGGGTGGGAGACAGATGGCAATGGAGGGGAAAAGAGTCCAGATCCTCCTGAGTGGCAAAAATTGCAGGAATCCCTGATTGCTGGAGCCAAGACGTTGACCCAGAGCTGTGGGAGGGAGGGAAGGCGGAGGCGCGTGGCTCTGCTGAGCCCGGAATAGCAGAGCAGCTGTTAAGTTATCACTTGTAATTATTACAGCATATGGGAGGGAAAGAATAGCTCTCAAAGGGAGAAAAACAAATAAGGATAAGGCAGGCTGCCACAGGACTCAGCCACGGGAAGAGTGACACTCGGCACTGCGGCAGGTCCCCACCAGGTGGGCAAGGGCATCAGGGGACAGCTCTTCCTCTCCACAGCCCCAGCAGGAATTTGGGTGCAAATATTTGCACCTGCAGCACCAGGGGCTCACCCATCTCCCAGGGTGCCCACTGCCCGCTCAGGAGCATGGATGTGCTGGGGACAGGATGACAGTGGGCAGGGTGTCACAGAGGGACGGAGCCTGGCATGCTCCCCCCACCTCTTCTCCATGCACAGTCCTACTGCTTGCTGTGTAATTTGAAGGACGCAGGGCCGTGGGCAGCAGGTGATAATGCTGCAGCACAAAGCGCCCCAGTAAACCAAAGAGAAAAGCCTCAGGGACAAGCCCTGCATGGGAGAGCCTGCTCCTGGAAAAACATGGAGCAGAGAAAAGGTGACATGCAGCAGCATGAGGGAGAGTAGGGAAATTTGGATAACAATCTGTGAATGAGTAGCAATGACAGTCTCTCTTAAATTCTACTCCACTTGGAAAACAAACATCGTATCCCCTCACAGCAGTTGTTATTCTGGGCTTTCAATATCATAAAGAAAAATCCTGGGAAATGTGGAGCCATTGGCTGTTGTACCAGCTGCATCCCAGTGTGGGGACAAGGAGTATCGAGGGGATGCTACCCCTGCCCACAGCCCTGGAAAAAGCCTGGGAGCCTTAATGGAGAAAAATCTAACCATATCTGTGTATTAAATGCAAAGATTTAAGTTCACTGATGAAATTCACAGCCACTGAGCTACAGATTTTCCCGAGAGCCAGAGAGCATTTTAGGCCCATTTTGAAGTTTACTTGTCCTGTGCACCAGGCATGTAGCCACAGAGGTGAGGCAAGATGAGGAAGAGATGTTACTTGTCCTGTTTGTTCCCTGGGCATCTGCTACTGGCTACAATTGGAGATGATGCAGGACCTGGGACAAAGGGTTAAGCGGTTAGAATATACTCTAACAGAGGGGTTTCTATACTCTTATACTCACCTCTCTCCTGCTTTTCAGGTATATTTAGTTGTCTACTACTGCCTTCTCCCTGGCAGCATCATGAATTCCCTCAGAGAAGGTGAATCGGCACCTGTCTGCTCACCTAAGTGAACTCTAGCTCGTCCCTGGGTCTCTCATCCCAAGCCAACCTGATCCCATTGTGAAAAGCTTGTGGCTGCAGTGAGAAGCACCAATATATGTCTGAGCAGGAGATGGGGAACCTCGGACACACCGGGCTGATGTGTCAGGACCGAAGTGCACCACTCCCAGACTTCAGCCATGAGCTTGGAGCAGTGCCTCCCAGAGGTCAGCAGGACACAGACAGAGACGGGTGCTGAGCACCTGCTGGTCTCATGGGAGCCTGGGAGATGCCCTTAAGCTCTGGTAGCCCACTTGAACATGCAGCACAGGCAGCTGCTGAATGGCAATGCTACTGCAAACAAAGCTGTGACAGAAGCATTAGAAACAGGAGATGGTTCAAACTCTGTGATCCAGAACAGGAATGAATCGCGTGTGGCAGACAACAGCCCCAGCACCCATTAAATAAACCAGCCAGACCCTGCCAGCCCCCCAGGATCCTTGCCAAGACAGGCACTGTGCTTGGAGATTGAAGGACCAGCCCTGCAGCTAGCACATATAAGCTAGTCTGGGTGAGAATCAGGGAGGCAACACGAATTTGCAGCAGATGGAAATCTGGCCTGATGCATTATAAACCACCGGCCCTGCCAGAAGGGCTGACCCCGCCCCACGCACCTGTGTTGCTGCTCAAGGGCTCACCTGGGTGACACCTCCATGGGTGGCAGAAAAGGACTTCTGCTGCCTTCCTCATGAGGCTGAAATGCTGCTTGACTGCTGATGTGTGGGGTGACTGCTGGTGTGTGGGGTAACCCACAACACAACTGAAGCTGGAGGTGCTCCCCACTGCACTATCAGCTCAGAATGGAGGGAAGCTGCAATGCTGAGATTTGCAGAGCTGCTTGGGCCTCGTGTCCTCTGTCTTCGTTGACCCAGAGCAGGGAAGGGCTGTGACAGGGCAGATGGGGAATGTGCCCTGGGGTAGGACACAGCTTGGGGCATCCCTGCATGTGGCATGGAGCTGGAACTAGGTGATTCCTAAATTCCCTTCCAATACAACCCACTCTGTGATCCAAAATGAAAGGATTCTCACAGTCTTTGTGCCAGAGACTCCCTGGGAGACTGCGCTGGCTCAAGCATCCAGGAGGAGACACAAAACCTGCCAAGAGCTGCAAATGGAGGAGGAGTGTTTGCAGTTCTTTGCTGTCTCCACATTGGCCCTGGATTGGCAGTGGCTGAGCTAGAGACTCCATCAGGGTCTTGGGGGCTAAGCCCTCCTGGTAGCAGGGTGCTCTGCCTAGGTGGGGGTAAAACAGCTCAGACTTTACCCAATTTGCAGAAGTTATCAAGTTATCAGTGGCAAATGGAGTAGGAGGGGTCAGGCTGCTTTTGGTGCTGAAGAATGCTGAGACAGGGGTGACTCATCAAGCCCAAAGTTAAACATTCTGAGGATGTGAAGAACAATGTTTCCTGACAGAAACTGGCGCTGGTGAGGAGGTGGCAGACAAAGCTCCTGATAAAAAAACCAACAAGTGCTAGTGCTGATGACTTATCTAATGGTGCTGAGCTAAAGGCTGCAGAGCTGACACAGGTGGCCTGCAAACATATGGCTGACAGTCAATCACTTCATACTATAAAAACTCAGTCCCACTTTTTAATGGCAGGGTTGTCTAACACCCCTCTTCTTGGGTCTGTGTGGAGATTCCTCTCTTGAGTGGGGACGCCCCTCAAGGCTGAGCAAAAGAGAGTTGCCCATGGTCATTGATATGGGTGACATCAATCTCTACTTAATAATTATTTTGCCAACTTTAATATAATTGCTTCAATATTTATAAAAAATGGTGCACTATACTAGTAGTTAAAACTATCTGTATTATGCAGTAAACAATTCTGCTAAAAGCTTTTTTAGTCTAATCACTATCATCATCAATTGAAATAAATCATTTATTTCATTCACATAAATATACTTGGTTAGCCATCCTTAATTCTGTGGCACAAAGTTGTACAAAGGCTCAATTACACCTATATAATCCTTTAGACACAAACCATTGACCAACTCTGGGACTAGGATGGGATCTAGATTCCTCTCTGAGAAGGAGTTTCGAAACCAAGGGGGTCCTTTCTGACCCTTGTAACTCAGTGGGAGGGTCTCCATTACAGACCTTGTCCAAAACTTCCATTCTGCCTGCAACACTCCTGCATCCCAAACCAACCCTGCAGCTCTCTCATTCGACCTCCCACGCCCTCTGCTCTTGTCTCAGGGCAGGGTGACAGTGATGCCAGAGCCACCTCTGCCAGGGCTTAGCGCCTGGCAGGGAGCAGACACACACACACACACACACACACAGGTGCACACACACAAGCTCCCTCTTGCATTTTTGGCCACCTTCCCAAATGCCAGCATGATATGGCAGCCCCTTCCGTCTCTGCCCCTTCTTGTGTACATCACTTGCAAAGCTGCTTGATCATAAGGTAACTGCTTTTCCCACAGCAGCAAGAGCCTCTCATTTGTTTTTACATGCCACTAATCTTATCCACAGGTTTGTGTTTGGATTCCTGCTTCTCCTGGACTGTTCATAATAATAATAAAAAAATCAGGATTGGGCAATAGCAGTTGAAAGGGAAAAGTGATATCTCTCTTTTTCTTCTTCAAAACTACCAAAACTGACACTAGATAAAAGGTACAGGAGAAATCTGGGAAAATAGAGGGTTTGAGATTTTTTTTTTCCTATTTAAAAATTAATTTTGTTAGTGATCATCCAGGGGGAAAAAAAGCATTTGTTGCTTTGACCCTACAAGACCTCTAAATATTTTTAATTCCTTGCTATCACTGTGAAACCCCACCTGGGGAGGTAGCAGGAGACATTCCTTGGAGGATCCTAGCAGCCTTTGGGACTGAGCCTCTGAAAAGAGAAGATTTGGTGACTAATCCCAGGAAATCCCCTACTCTTGGACAAGATGACCCATCCTGATCCTGACTGTTGTTCCTGGTGCGCAGCATTTTTCTGGTAAGGGCTGACAGGTCCATATCCAGACCCTGGAAGGTGCTTGACCTGGCAAGACACAGCAGTCGTTTGGGTGGTCTGGGCACACCATGACCTGCTCTAACCCCTCCACTCTCGAGGTGGCTGGAGGAGGATCTGTCACCCCTGCCTGGTTACTACCTCCACCTCTGATCCAGCAGAACAAGCCTCTCCTCCTGTGACAGGACTGCTGGTGCTCCCAACCTGGCCCCTGCTGCTGGCGTGTCCATCTCCCCTGTGCTGCCCACTGGAGTTTCCTCCTCTGCTCGCTGAGTGCCTTCTTCCCACGACAGGTCTCCCAAAGGCTTCCACCACTTCCTCCCCTGGCAGTTTCACCTCTTCTTTCTCTCCTGAACCTGACATCTCTGTGTCTCCTTTACGTGGCAGACAGTGCAGCCACGCTTGCCTGTACCCTTGGTCAGCACATGCCCAGCACAGCCCTGGTCCGGGCAGCCTTGATCAGCCCAGGGCACGACCAGGAGGCAGCACATGCTCAGCACTGTCCCTACAGGCAGCACGGCCAGGGCCAATGTGTTCTGGCTGGAGAGGAGAGAGCAGGTGCTGTGGTACTCACCTTCAGGTCCCTGTCACGGCTCTAGCTGTCCCCTGGGGTGTGGATGATGCAGGTGATAAGAGCCTGCAGCAGCAAAGTGGTCCAGGGATGGAGAAGGGACTGAGCTGGTGCTCTTTGTTGGGGAAGAAGGGTCTGACCCTGCCCACAGAGCAGCAGTAAGAATGTGAGTGTTGATTTTTGCCAGCTTCCACATGTGGAAAGGGCTGGGACAGAAATTACATGGCCGGGGTGGTGGCAGATATTGAGGCCTTGGGAGTGGCCCTTGTGACCTGCCAGGGTCTTCCAGTGCTGTCCTGACATCAGGAAGAGGGCCAAGGTCCCTGCAGATGGAGCCAGGGAAGAGAGAATAAAAGTAACAAATGCAAACCGTGCCTACCTCACACCACTGTTCCAGAGAGGCCCTGCCAGGGAGGCATTTGGGTGCCAGCTATTGTTTGCAGGTGGTGGCTGAGCTGGGTGAGAACCAGGAGCAGGGCAGGAGAAGGATAGAAGAGACAAGGGTGGGATAAAGGGGAGAGAAGTGGCAGAGAGCTTTCACACAGCTGGGCTGGGAGAGGGCTGGTTTCAGACTGGAAGGCCTGGCAGCAGGGACTCGCCCAATGGCACTGGGGAGCACAGTCCCCGAGGAAGCTCTGCCTGCTCTGCTGGGTTCCAGAGATGAGAGGTCCCTGGTCACCAAGGGAGGAGAAGCTGGAACACAAGCCATGTGTGGTTTTTGCAAACCTGTTTGCAGCTTGTAGCTATAGGCTGTGACAAAGATTATGTCTTTAAGACATGCCGGGGTTGCACACAGCATTATCATATGGACACTCCCTATAACACCCCAAAAGCATGTCAGCTTTCCAGTGCCAAGGTGGGTCTGGGATGTTCTCCATCACACTTTGTGGACATTGCAGTTTTCCTAAGAAAATATTTCCAAATACCTCAAAGTGTTGTGTGATACCGCAAGCCACTACCAGCTCAGTGCATTTGGGGCACCACACGAGGCCAGCAC
The DNA here is from genome assembly GCA_013397725.1 of Rhagologus leucostigma. Lineage (NCBI taxonomy): Eukaryota > Metazoa > Chordata > Aves > Passeriformes > Rhagologus > Rhagologus leucostigma. The sequence goes on from VZTD01001645.1 coordinate 873,375, forward strand.
ACTGGATGCCGGATAGGTAAAAAGAAAATGTTGAGCCCACTGAGTGCCAAACGCCTCCTGAAAGCCCTGGTGCTGCTTGAGTTTGGTTTCCGAGTCACTAGACTTTTGAAAGTTGCACTTGTGAGACTCTCTTCTTCCCTCTAGCGTCCATTCCAAGGCATTCCTTTCGCTCTTCAAACCCAGCTAAAGCGGTGCTTGCCTGGTTGCATCTACACTCACTCCGTTCCTCAGGCACAGGTCTTACATCTATAAATGACACTGCATTACCCAGTAATCCGGCGTTTTCTTTTTCTGGTTTACACTGTGCCGTGCAGAAGGATCCTGTTGCAAGGCCATCGTCTCCTGGTAGCTTAAAAATTTATCTCAATTACTACCTTAATTTTAGCACAATCACTCTGAACTCCAGCCGGGGATGTGCAGCCACGAGGTTTCTGATGGCAGTGCGGAGAGGACGCCTCGTTCGAGGGATGGGTCAGAGCGAGCCCCTGCACTTGTTGCCTCTGTAAGACCATGCTACACCTCCTCTCAGATCACATGATTTGTCCTTGGGCTGTAGGAAACCAGGGCAGAGATTAGAAATTACTGCAGTGCCTCTAAGGCTGGATCAAGGCTGTCACTGAAAGGTTGTTTTATTTCTGGTGACAGCAAGAGACCTCCAGGGTAGGATCTCCATCACCTGGGTCACCTCCCAGCTGGCTGAACTGGTTTCCAAAAGTCCAGCCATAATCCTCCTCTTCGAGGAGAGACACCCCCCTCCTCTGGGGACGGGGCAGCAGATCCAGCCTCCCAGATGCACCTACACCAGCCCAGCTCTCCACCAGCTCACGGTCTGCTCTGGCACCTTGAATTCAGTCCAGGACAAGCCCTCCTTGCTGTCCTGCAGCCATCCTGCCCTACATGCCTGTGCCTCTCTGGAAGGTCCAGAGGCTTCCCAGACTAGCTCAAAGAGCCCTGTGCACCAAGGAATGCTGCCCCAGTGCTCACAAGCTGTCTCCACTCTCCGAGGCTGATCCTTAGCCAGGACATTCCCAATATCTCCTGGGGAAATTTTAGAGGAGCAAGACACAATAACAACATGGCCAGTATTCTCTGGTGTAATGAGAAAGCCATTGCAGGGCAGGATTCATCTCACCTGGCATCGGAGGGTACCAAGCAGACATCTAAGCCATCACAAACCCTGTTTTATCAGTGGAGAGACTGGCACTACTGGAGCATGAGCCATCTGACTCATCATGCCCCAGAAGTACCTGTGTTCTACTATGGGTGCAGATGCTGCCCATGGCAAGGAGCCCAAGCCTGTCAGGCTCTGAACAAGCCAAGGAACCATGTAGGGAGTGATCCTGAGATGACTTGTCATTTGTGTGTATTTGAAGAGGGGACATGTATGAGATTTTCCTTTCTGAACATCTCTTGGGTTTTCTCCTCCTTGACAGCCAAAGAAAATATCTTCTCTTCATCCTTTAATGAAGATTAATTTGTTCCAAGTGCAAAGCAATCCCAGGCCTTCAGTGGGAGTAATGGCCTCGGCAACAAGCACGACAGCCATGAGCCCTGTGCAGGTGGGCTGTGTACACAGCTGCCGTGGGGACACTGGACAGGGAGAACATCCCCTTTGGCCTGTTCCCAAATGGGATGCTAAGGTGTCCACAATGGGCTGGGCTCTGCAGAGCTGGGAGGTGCAGAACCCAACCCAAGCCTGAGCAGGAGCCACCTTTGCTTGTCAGGGCCCATTTCTCTGGGTGGGATGCTGTCACAGACAAGCTCCCCTGCAGGGGGAGGGATGATTCTTGGTCACTGAAATAACTGGCTGGCACACAGCTCCCTACTTCTTTCTCCCACGTTTTTTTTAAAGTTCCGGCTGAGTGGAGCCTTTCAGTTTGCAGGGCACCACCAGCCACTCCAGCAGGGCTGTTCATGGGACACCAGCTAAGTGATGCTGAGAGGCCTCCTGGACAGATCACGCTTCTGCTAACGCCACAGCATTGTCACTTTGGGCCAAATCCCTTTGCTCTGAGCCCAGCTCCCTGCAGGGCAGCTGTTCTCAGCTAACCACCCCCTCCCTTAGCAGCGTGTACTGGTGAGACTTGGCTCCCGGCAGAAAACTCTTCCCTGCAGTGCTGATTTATTAATAGGTGGGGGGAGCAGTTCTCACCCCTCTCTCCAGCTTACACACTAGATATCAATTTGGCAGCCAGCAGCAAATCCCACTAAGGCAGCGAGATACTTAAAGGCATCAGCAGCTCCTGGCCCATTACAAGAACGAGGGGATAGACTCTGGTAATGTACATCTGAAACTGGTCACATCCAACTGGAAGCAAGGATCCTACTGAGACAAATAATAAAGAGTCTGCAAAGGCAGGGATGGGAATAAGCTCATTATTATTATTAAGTTAAAGGACTTTGTCTATACTCAAGGGACCAATGCATGATTTTAACAGAGGAAACAGTGACAAAAAACCCCACACAATGAAACTCCCCATATATTTCCCTTTTAGGCCAAAAGAACTGAATTCCCAAATAGCCCATCACGCCTTACATTTCCTAATTACCCTATTAAAGACCTGGCTGGTTTTTCCATTTTCTAGATGAAAAAGGTGGAAGATGGACAAGCAGAGGCTAAGCCAGGGCAATAATTTTCCCTGTGGATCTGTTAGAGCTGTGCAGACAGCAATGGCCCTGTTTATTTTCCTTGTCCTGGAAACTGCAACAGACAACAGTGTGGCAGCCCTGGGAAACCCTGAGGTGCACCCGCTACTGCCAGAGCAGAGAAGAGAGGAGGCTACTGGCCCTTCTTCCCCATCAGACTGGGCTGTGATCACAAACTCGGTCTCTCAGCAAGCCTCCCTGCTGCTCCATGTATGACAGCCTGGCCACTCAGTTCTGGACACTAAATCCCCACAGACACAGGAGCAGATGGCATCCAGCCTGTCTTACACATCCATCCGTACCAATACACACCTGAGGAGGTGATGGGCCACCAGCTGATGTGGTGATCAACAGGTAGACTGGACATCTGCTGGCCCTGTGCACACAGCACAGCACTATGCAGCATGTGACTGCCTTGGTTAGGCCACCAGTGGGGCAGAGCTGCTTAGTGAGGGGCAGGGTGGCTGTTCTGAAGGTCACACACGGCCTGCACCCCTGAGAGTTATCACTGGGGTGCCTGATGGGAAGGTACAACAGGAAACCCTGAGTTCAATGGTTTTGATGAAGCCCTCAGGCACTGATTTCCCACACACGAGGCCAGAGCTGTTTTTTTCTGACCATTTCTCCACACCCTCTCTGCTAGCTCAGAGAAGCTTCTTGCTCTGTGCACATACAGAGCCAAGTGGAGTTTGCTGTGAGATGAGACCACAGATGCTTTTGAGAGACTTTCCAGATCTGTACCCACAGCTTGTCTCTGCAGATGCTCATGTCCAGACCCAGTTTACACACCCACTGATCTTTTTTTCCCCTCCACCCCTTTGAAATGAAAGACATCAACTGAGAAGGAGGCTCTGAATATCTGGAGAAGACAGTCCTACCCATCACCCCCTAGTACAACCCTGGATATAGAGAAGGGTCACTGCTCTCAGTGTCTTCTTTCTTTTACAAGGCCAGCTTTTTTTTTTTTTTTTTTTTTGTGATCATATGGTCAGTGACACTGGCAAAAAGTCAAATTTAGGAGCCTATTTAAGGACATAGGCACTGTTGCTGGGTGAAATCCTGCCTGCATCCATAGTATCGCATAGAATCACATACCACATAGTTTTAAATGATTTTTGATAGATGGTTTCTGCTAGGACACACCAAAACTGGGCAAACTTGCTTCAAGCTCCAGACTATTTTGTAAGATAAAGTGGTGCAAGGAGTACCACGACAAAAAGAAGTTTTAGGGCTGTGTCTGTTATTCTGCTTCTCTAAGTTAAGATGGCCAGCAGAAAGGAAACATAAACCAATTCATTAACTTATCATGTAATTACTGTTTTATAAACTGATTTTAAAATATAACCTAACATAGTAATTTAAACTGGAAAAAATGTGATGATGCTTGGTTTCAGACTGCAACATCAATAAAGTTGTAAGGCACAGTCATTTGGAACAGCAGCTCACAGACTGCAGTCACTAAAATAGATGTTTTGAATCTCACCCTAACATAAAGCAAATGCCCTATTGAAAAAAAACCAAGAGATTATTCCCTTACTTCCCTGCTTCGCTGCATCATCACTTAAAATTATCCAATTATAAAAACTGGAAAGTCTATTTGATCTGAAAAAGCTGGAAGCGGGATGGAGGTGGAAGGCACATGCAGAGGATGCTCTGACACCTGGTGACAGAGGTCAGCTCTGCTAGAGAAATTCTGGAATGCAGTGTCTACTTAGAGAAAGAGAGACAAATCCTTCCAGGTAGCTACGGAGCAAACAAACATGTTAATATCGGGAAAAGCCACTTGTTCAGCATTTGCCCCCATAGCAATGCATCCTACAAGAACCTCCAGTGTCTGTGAATGGGGTGAGCTCCTGTGGGGGCATAAACTCTGAAACCATCCAGCCTTCCTGGGCTCTTCCTCAGGCAACACACCCTCCCTTAGGACCTGCTCCGGTCAACGCTTCCTCTCAAGCCCTTGGTTTTGGCCCTCACACGTTAAACACCCAGGACTGCAAAAGACACATTGCATGGCTGCTGGTAGGTCACCTCCAGCCCGCTCCACAAACAGCAGGCTCCCTGCTCTGCTTTGTTCAATGTCCCTGCCTGACTCACAGAGCTGGGCATGGTGTGGATGAGAGGAAGTATGATAGGATTTGTTCTGTTTTAGTGCATGAAGGTCGCAAAAATAACCACATTTTTCTGTAATAAGAGGTTCATTAGCTCATTGGTTGATCAGTGGTTGCTCTTAAAATACTTCTGGACCAGCTGTATCCTGAATTGAGGCAAATCACGTCATTTGTTTGAACTGCTCTTCTTGCTCAGCTCTGTGTTCAGCTTGCAGAAGAAGCTGCAAGATAGCACTGATCCTTCATGGCTGCACTGTGTACATGGCTCCAACACGTGCTGGCAACTGGATATCTTCTAGGACTGAGGACTTCTGTTCTGAGATGTTTTTGTGGCAGTGGATTTGTCAGGCGATGACTGCAGAATGGACCTGGCAGTCAGGGGCCAAGCGGAATTCATTGGCCTAAACCTCTGGGAGGCTTTTGTGGATGAGTGGGCAGCTGGATGCTGGTGGTTGATCTCTTTAGAAGGGCTCTCATCCATGATGGGCCTGAGGAAAAAAGAAAAACTACGGTGAGACTGCACTCTGGATTTGGGTATCTGCATTCTTCTCACCAGCTCTGAAAACTGAACCAAAAGCTGCCAGGCCTGGGAGAAGCCCCGGACACGAGCTTCCCACATAAGGCACGTGCTCCTTGCCTGTGCTGACTCCAGAGCGACCACGTTCATTTCAAACCCAAGCTGTCATGTCACAACTCCTCAGTTGTATTCTTCAAAGAGGCAACAACATGATGCTAAACTTACAGCAAGCAGGTTCAGAAATAAACATGTTTTGGTGCATGTGACACTTCTCTAATGCCTACTTTATTTTCCAGAGCTCATTCAAACATGAATTCGTGTCAGGGAAAAAAACCCAAGTAGGATGTGAGGAACTTGTCCTGGAGTTTACTGGAGGAGAATCTTGAACAAGTGGCACAAGATCTTTACAACAGACACAGCACTGGCTCTGGGTGGGGAACATGAGAATGGAGCAATAAGAACACAGCAAAAATCTGGGCTATTATTCAAGAAAATGCAAAATTTACAATACTCAAGCTATAAGGAACATGGGAAAATGTTTCATTTAGCTTTAGACAGTCAAAGGTAAATGTCAGCACAAATAAAAGGAATTCTTTTTACAGAACAAGCAGGAGACCCCAGAGACAACAGAGAAATCTGCTCTTTCCTGTCATGAAGTCCCTTCTATTTTCCCCAGATATACTGCAGTGCACATACCTGATTCTTGATGACCCAACAGCTGCTGGTCCTGGAACAGGCCTTTTCTGGCTGATGCAGGCAACAGGCTGGTACTGCCCTTGGGATTCAGAGGCAGCAGGCGTGCTGTGCAGGCCCAGGAGGGCAGGTTCTTTGTCCAGAGGCTGGGCTGAATTCTCTTGATGAGCCTTTGACCGGCATTGCTGCGTACACTGCCTGTCCTCCTCTTGGCTGGGTATTTTTAGGCCTCTGTGGTTCCTTGTTTTCCAGGGTCTTGCTGCAACACCCATTGCAGAGGCAGGTGAAGGGTTTTTCGGAGGGGATGGAACTAGATAACGTTTTGTGTTGGAGAACACTGCACCCTCCCAAGCCTGTGACGAACCTGAAACAGAGTGGAAAGCACAGTGATTTACCAGTTGATCTGACTGCTAAATGACCAACCCAGGGAGTGAAAGGTTTTGGAGATGCTGTGTGATGGAGCTGGGTGGGAAGATGTGTCCCAGTGTTGGACATGTTGAATTGCTTCCTCTGATAGTTGGTTTGGGTTCACTGGCAGCCTCCCTGCCAGCACTGCTGGTGATGTGCCAAGCATGGAAAGTTCACAGGCAGAGTTCAAGGGGGATTACATGAGCTCAGCCACCCTCCCGTTCTCAGGCAGGATCACACCTGTATCATTCCCTGCCAGTGTTTGCACTGACTTGTTCTAAATACCTTAGGACTCCTTCCAGTGATCTGAAGTGCAAGGCACAGGAATAATCACAGAAGAGTGGATCCACTTTTTAAATCAGAGGCAGAGATCATGGAATCTCATAATAAGTACCTGACTGCTGGGGAAAAAATTGCACTGCGTGCCGGGCTACTTTCTGGCTGTTTGCGTAATTCTCTCCATGCAATATGTGCAACACACAGAGAAGAAAAGACTTGTTGCTGACTTATAAATACAACAAGCATGCACACATGCTTAGAACCATTCTATATATAGCAGGGATCCGATTGCTCTTGTCTACTGAAAGAACCAACCATTCTATAAATAGCAGGGATCCAATTGCTCTTGTCTCTTAAAGAACCAACTGTACGTAAGTGCCTGATGTGCAGGGTCCAGGGCAGGAATATAAACTAAAGAATGTGCCACCAAAACTCAGGCCCAGAAAGTCCATCTTTGTGGCCCCCAATTGATGGAGATGTATTTTACTGCCCAGGTAAAGCCGATAAAAAGTGTTCATGGAACAGTTTGTATTATACTATATGCTTTTAAAATGTCTAAACTTCATATTTGCTTTTAAGTATAGCTACTCTGAGAGACTGGTACATCTGACTCAAGAGCCCGAAATAACATTCAACGCCTTCCAAAAAATGCAGTTTATACAGATCTGATGCTGCAAACATTTTTATGTAAGAGTGGCTTTGCTCAGATGACTTGTCCTTTTCTGGTCAGAAGGACTGCTTCCAGCAACAAGTTCTGTGAGAAACTTATGTTGGTTTGGACACACTTCTGCATGTGATTTAGGATCTGGGTCAGTCCCCCCTGCCACCTTAGACAATTCTAGATTTCAAACCACTCCATCATCTCCCAGCAGATTTAGTTAGAGGATGGATAGATCCATGTCCGACCATTCACTTGCACAGTGCCAAAGGGCATGACACTGTTACACTGTGAGATGTTTGTGACATTGTCTTCTCAATCTACAAAGATGATGAGACCATAATAGTCAATGTAAAAAAATCATATAAAATCGGAAAAAGATCAGTTTAAATCTAAAGAGACCATGAGATCATAATCTAAGACTTCTGTGGTGACTGGACAATAGGCCATTCCTGTAGATTTTTCCAGACAGCTTTCATTCTTGTTAGGGAGATATTGATTATAGGACTGTTAACACACACAGAGACTTTGAAAAGTTTAATGACATGTCTGTTATTTTTTCCCAAAATATATAATATTTTTCCAAATTCTAGTAGGTCCATTTTTGCCCTTGAAAGAAATGTAAAATGAAAGCTCAGATGCATTTATTTACTGAGAAAAAAGAGTTATTATTAACAATAGAAAAAAGATTGAAGTTGTAATTATCTAAGGTCCTCTATTTGATATGTATTTGGAATAACCATTATTAATGTTTTTAATATTCTTAAAGACAATATTCAACAAGTAGTGAAGATTGGGAATTCTGCTTTCATTCATGTAAATGCAATTTCAGAGAAGCCTTTGGCTTTATTCCTGAGTAGATCATATTCCATTTTTAAGCCTTTTATTGAATACATCCTTTTTGTTGCATATCTTTCCAGAATTCCCAGTTGTTCAGTTAAACCTTAATCATTAGCTCAGTCATTATGTACATCAGAGCCAACTGGGTTCAAATACAGCTCAGTAGGAATGACAGCATTTTAGACTCACCTGGCACTGTCATAAATTAGTGACACAAGGTAAAAGAGACATGTCCTTCTCCTAGACTTGATGCTAAGCTAGTGTGAGATCACCTTTGCTCCTCTTAATTCTGTATATTCATGCTGAAATATATCAACTGATGGTCAACACAGCTGGCCACAATATCCTGCTTAAAAACTGGAATGGATTGCTTAGGGTCTGGCTCTGCAATGGCATTTTCCAATTGCTGCTCTAGAGCACAGACGCCCGATCTCATAAAACACTGGGGTTACCAATGCACCTATTACAAACATGTTAGTGCCCAATGCCAACCCCTCCCCAGGGGCTGAGGTCCAGTACCTGAAGAGTGGGAGAGACTGGAGTGGGGAGAAGGCTCAAGTGAAATCCTTTCAATTAGGTCCTCATCACAGGCCTCCCTCAACTCATCTTCTGAGCTGTCAGTCAGGCTCCAGTCTTCACTCTCATTCACCTTCAATACTTGGCTGGTTTGTTCTTGCTGACCTGTTGGCAGGCACCTGGACAACATAAAGTATCACACCTTTAATTAGCTTTTGAACGTGTTTATGCAGCTGGTCAAGTGCAGCTTGGCACGGCCACTCAGGCGAACACTCAGGAAGTGGATTTAGTGACCCACTGTTACTTCACACCTTCCAGGAGATATGAAAAATCATTTAAATTGGATCAGCCGTCTAAGATGCCTGTGTCTGATTATCTCATGTGTCTTAAATTTAATCAGGTGAAGTGGGGCAGATTTAAAATACTACCCAGTGAAGTAAGCTCAGAGAAATAAAACCATTTTTACTTCCAAAATAACCATTACGTGTCTGTGAGATCTATAAGACCTCAGCAAGGTGGTACTTGTTTTTCAGCCTTTTGTTTGCTTAGGCCAATGTGCTGCTTGCAGAAAAGCTCATTCCCTTTCAGCTCTTTTACTGTCTGAAGGTAGACACTGTCAGGGCCAGGAACGGCTCACCAGTTATGAAAAGTTATTTCCTTCTCTTGCTAAGGAAGCGAGCCCATCCTGCCTAAGGTCCAGAGAGAAGGCAGAGGATTCTTCTTCCTTGTCATCCCGCAGATGCTCCAGGCAGGAGGATTGCTGCCCAAAGCAGGGCAGGAAGGCAGGAGGTCGAGACTATCCCTCGAAACCGCCACCAGGTGGCCAAAGCGCTGATTTTATTTTTGCGGCAGAGAATGAATGCACAGTTTATGGCACGGCAAGATTTAGCCGGCGGTCTCACCCCTTGTGCTGCTCCATCCATGCTGTCAGGTCGCGGGACACCTTTTCCTGGTGCAGATCTCTTCCTCCTCCAGAGCCACAAAGGTTTTCTGTCGTCAGACCAGACGGTTTCAAAGGGCTTGCAGCAGGTGGCTGAGGAAACGGCAGAAGTTATCTAGATATCCCTGGGAACTCTTCCCAGCTCCGTTTCTAGATGTGGATTTTAGAATGCATCAAAGCCCACTGTTGTTTCTGAATTTTTAGATCACCTCTCACCATTTTCTACCTCCTCAGTTCTAAGAAGTCCCACTGCCCAGTGATGTGCCATTACAGCCTGAGGAACCCAGGGTAGCAGTTACAAAATTGGTGATTTATATTTCACGGGATATAAGCCTACAGCACCTATACCAGTGAGCATATTAAGACCAGTACCACAGAAACTGCATCACTCAGTATATGACCACAGACCCATTCCACATCCTAGTTTTTAGCATAAAATAATTCACTAAAATGTTCAAATTTGTTTCAGGAAAGCTTCCTATGCTGAGGCAGTGGCAGCAGAAAGACAAGGGTGGTACGTGTTTTTTCCCTGCAGTTCTTTAACATCTCTTGTCAGCATTAAGTCAGTGTCCTGTGCATCTCCCTGATTTACCACAACCTGTTTACACCTACACATGTGCAGGTGGGCTGTGTTGAACCTCAGGGCCCACAAAAGCTGACCATGACAAGCCAGGCCGCTCCCCTTTACACACATGGGTATCCTCTCACTAAATTACTGCTGAAATGAGCAGGCTGACCCGCAGGGCGGGGGTACCACCCCACTGCCAAGAGGAACAAACTTTGGCTTTGTGTTTGTTTAGTCACTAGGAACAACCTTGCAGCATTAGCAAGCTGACTGTTTATGCCAATGATGCCTTGAGTGGCTACCTCTGAGAAACAGAGACTGAACAGGAGTAAGGGAATAAGGGTAGGTATTTATTTGAAAGGCCTTCAAAGGTACAACCTGGGGAGCCAGAGGCTGCTTCCAAAATGGACCCCAAGATGGACGACGAGTCACGAGTTCTTCCCACTTTTATAGGTTTGGTTCATTTGCATATCAGCATAAATTTGCCAATTAAAACTTCAGCTAATGATGTAATTTCTTCAGTTTCTCTACCTCTCTAGAGACCCTAGTTTACACTTTTTGGGCCTAGGACAATCTCAGTGTCCTTGAATAGCAAGCTTGGAGAGGCTTTGTTATGTCTATCTGCCTAGGAGAGCACCTAACAAGCTACAAGAAACTACAGAGTTACACACCAGGCAATACAGGATTTGAAAAATATAAAAGCTAAAACCTAAGGAAGCACCAACATCAAAGAAACACTGCTGAAAAAAGTATTTTTCTTAATAGCTGTTTTAGAAATACCATCAAATTTTGCAATCCTGCCTTGTACTTTGCCCATTGCAGGACGATAGGAAGTCTGCCTCCAGCAGCTGATATGTGATTTTCACGTGTTCCCTTGCAGCTGATAGCTCACTGCTATGGGCACATGCAACATCATGGCAGGAGACCCTCTGTCCTCCCCAAAGGCAACTGCATGTTAGGGGTTCTCGGGCTACAGAAGAGAGTGAGCTGCCACAAGCCACAGTGGGAGTTCAGTTTATCCCAGGAGTTATGGGGGTCACCATGCAGGAATATGAAGCATACAAGAAAAACATACACCTAGCTTTTGCCTCCTTTCTCGAAGGGCCTTGGCGGGGTTCCCACATATAACTTGACGGAGTCCTAAGAAAAACAGGAAAAAAGAAAACATTTTACTCCAGCATTTAAAAAACAGTGCTGTCTTTGAAGCCAGTCAATATAATTTCCCATAGACAGGAAGTTGTAGTATTTCATAGTATAGGTTCACAGTACCAGCTGGCACGTCCTGACACTGCTGCTAAGAGGCAGTTTCTCTCTTTCCACCAGAATCTGTCTTCTTCTGCTCCTGCCCTGTCTCCTTAGTTGTGCTGGTGCAAATATTTATGTGGACACATGGTCAGTCAGATCAGGGAACAAACTCAGATTAAAGCAAAATATGATTTTTGAGGTTCTTTTTCATTTGTTCTGCTGGATCTAGATCAAAATCAGGTTAACAAGAGGTAAGGCAGCAAAGGTTCAGAAGAAGCAGTGAACATTGGGTGAAACTGTCTCTACCAGTAGTGTTAGCTGCCTAAAAGTGCCTGTAAAATTACAGTCTCATTCCCTGACCAGCTGTACTTGGTTTCCATGTACATTTCCAAATGTGCACTCAGCTGTTGACTCTGCATTGCTTCATCTAATCCATCATCCTGAGTCCTACCTATACGCAGGGAACTGAGGAGAGACTGGCATCTGAGAAAAGCAGCCCACAATGCCTGCAAACAAACGCCATCTTCCTACCTAATCTGCACTCCGTGGGCTGGTGGAGTTACACCATCAAGGTGTTTCCAGGAGTCAGGGAAGGATGGGTAGTATTTCCAAGTGACTAGGGCAAGAAAGGTTCCCCTGTGCTTTGGGCTAGCCTGTAGATCAGGATGTGAAGTCAAGGAACTGACTCTTCTTGCTGTGGGACCAACCTCTGGAAACCCAAAACCAAGTGCTCATTGATGGCAGCGATGCAGCACACACAGTCTGAGCACACGATCCAGTGGGGAGGGAAGGTGCATCACCACACCTTTGTAGAGCACTACCTTGGACCACATTCCCGTGGCTGAACACGATATGCCCAGATGTTACTCAAGCAGGACAGCTGCGATGAGGTCTGAAAGGCAGTGCCAGCAGGGGAGCGCCACTGCAGTATGGGGCTGGGAAAAGGGACAGCAGCACATGGTGCATGGGGGCGAGGGGCTGAGTAGTGGGCAGCCCAGGTGACTTGCACCTTCTGCTGCAGGGAGAAATAAAGGAAAGCCAAGGCTAGAGCAGGTGAGTCTCATGGAAGAAAACATATGCTGAACCTGATTAGCAGTGGCATGGGTGGGCGGTATTCAAAGCACCCTGGCTTTCATCAGTAATAACATTCAGAAGGAGGTGGAGGTGTGGGAAAGTACAGGATTAAAAAACATGCATTACCATGTGTCAAATCACTGGAGTCATCTTCTGTGAACAGCTTATCAGGAAAAACAGCGGGATCTGGAAGAGGATAGCTACCGGACAAGAGGCTGGCATCGCTACAGGTCCCTACATCAGCAGAACACTGTGCATTTCCAGGTCTGGAAGCTGTTGGGGGTTTTGGGCTGCATCCAGACTGCTTTGCTACTGCCCCAAGATAGGGATCTAGAAGAGAGATTTCATTAGTGTAAGCACAGTTGTGCAAGGCTTCAAACCACACCATCACTGTACCTTGCCAATATCGCGACTGCTGCTGCACACCTGGAGCTACAGGAGACATAAGAATATGTAATCGCAGCTACAAGAAACATGCTGGAATGGATCCAGCCTAGAGAGAGAGGTCTTCCTGTGCTGCACAGTCATGTCAGAATCTGGGGATCCCTAACTAAACAGATATCCCTTCCCACCCTTCTCCTGCTCCTGGGCACCAGAGACAGACAGCTGGGGCTATGGGTCAGGAACTGCTCTGTGCTTAACACGCACCTCTGATTGCCCCACAGATGAGCCTGGATGCATCCAGGGCTCTGCTACTTTCCCTGCCTGCATGCCCAGGATAAGAGTAAACTGCTTCTCATTTGCTGCCCACTTGCCCACAGGAGAACCATTGCAGACTTGCCACAGGCACAGCCTAGGCCCCAGTCTTAAAATACGTTGCTTAAATGCCCTGGCACAACGCAGATGGTGATGGACACCTTACCAGAGCTACCAGTCAAACAGGGGAAACTGTGTACAAGGAGTTACAGAAATGTGGGAATGGCAGTGATAGATTTTTCCAGTACTGCTTCAGAGACAGATACTTCTCTACCATAGAAAGAAAGGTGAAAACTGTTTTTGTAATGCTACAGGGCAGGAAGGATAACACAAAAACTCGAAAAGGCGGACAGAGCCTTGTCCTCTTACCTGCCCAACTGCTGGCTGTCCTGGGAGCACAGCACAGCCCTAAGAGCAGCATATGCAGCCAACAACCCATAGGAGAGAGAATTTCATTTCAGTGCCCAGATGAATAATGTGCTTTGTAAAGTGTTGAGCATCTACCAGCTCCAAAGTGAGGCATCAGCTCTGTAGTAATATGGCCATTTCCTTAAGAGCTGAGTGCTAGGGACCTTTAACCTATCTTGGCCACAGCTGTTGATATGAACCCATGAAATACACAGCACGTGACAAGTACCCAAATCAACGTTGCTGCTGGAAAGAAAAAAGTACTGGGATGTCTGAACCTGACCTTATAAACTTACTGGTTTAGAGCTGAAGGCAAGAATATAACTCTGGTTACACCAGGAAATGACAGGAATTCACAATTTTGTGCTCTGCCCCCGCTGCTTCTGTCAGCAAACTTTGTTAACAGGTTTTCTGAACCTCAGGTGATGTTGCCAAAGCAGAATCACTGAGGGATCAGATTTTAATGGATTTCTTCCCTACTATGACTACTATTACAACTAATGATTTGGACCCATAGGGATTAAATACATGACAAATGTATGTACTTATTCCAAAACAAACTAAATTTTTAATGGACTACAGTTGGCAGGCAAACCACAACTTGGGGGGGGCTGGGAAGCCAACTGCATTGCCCACACTAATGGGAAGCAACAGGAGCAGTTATAGGAAATACTTTGCAATATTTAATAGTATGTGGTAAAGTGCATGTAGCGTGACACATAAAAGCATGGACATCTGAACTATTACCAAAGCTACAGGCAAGGGTACAACAGATTTACTTTCAAACCATTTATTCTCTACTAATGAATGTAATGAACTTAATCATAGTAACAAAGAAAGTGGAACAGATTTCTTACGAGACCATGCAATCTTCCTGGGATGTTGCTACCACTGAAGGGTAGTAATCAAATTGCCTTTCCTGTTATTAAATTGGAATTGGAAATCCTACTACATCCATGCTACACAGGATTGACTGTTACCATGGAAAGAGCCGTGAACCGCTGTTGTTGAAACATTCCTTTCCAAGCTTTGCTTTATCTCATCATGCAGAATGAGCCCTAAGTACAGACTCCCAGCTACTGCTGGATTTGCTTGATGCTCTAGAAGTTGCCTGCATTTTTTGATCTTGATGTCCGGCTTAGGACAACTTCCATTTAAATCTGCACTGTTATCTGCTGAATTCCAGCTTTCTTACTTCCTCAGTGAAGAAGACAACATCCTTTGTCCCTTCACTGTAAGTAAAGATTGGCTTTAAAGAGGTCAGCTTGCTCTTCATCTTTCTTTTTTTACACATCATAACTTGAAAAATGAACCCCAACAGGAAACCTGTCATACCTAACCACGAAATGTCTCTGGCTAAACCACCTTCCTTGATAGATTCCTTGATGATTAGAGAATCTTCATGCATCTTCTTGGAAGGAGGGAGATCAGTCTGGCTTGCTGGTATTCTGTCCAAATACTTCAAGTGGGGAATGAGTTTTTTAACTTCAGCTCTGTAATTATAGTCTGGGTCCTGGAGAAATTGAGAAAGTGGTCAGTTTATTTAACAGTCTGTGGACTTCCAGTAGCACAGTACTGTTCAATTTGTATGACTGCCATATAATTTGAAATGCTCCTCACATAATTTCTACTTGAACTGATCATGAAAATGTCCTGAGCAGGGCAAAGACATGGCCTTCACCCAAAGGCTCCTTTGATGTTTACCCACTGATGACTTTGCCATTTGTCTTTGTTATATTATGTATAACATGCAAAAGCATAGAAGGCCACTGATGCCCACGGAAAGCCTGGGCACCCTCAGCATTCAGCCAGTCTCTCTCCCTGCTTTTGTGATTCTCTGGTGGTTGCATCAATACTCATGTGATAGAAAGATGTGAAAACATGTTATGAGTGTTGCTATGCCTGCTGATGCTAAAAGAAAGAGCATTTCCATGGACTATGGTTTTAGGCACACAGTAAAAAAACGTATAAAGCAAGAGTGCACTGCTAGAGGCAGAATACAAATGGACAGCTATCCACCAATCAATTGCTTCACCCAGGCAAATCTTATGCTTTTCAGGACACTGCATGCAATATTAGAAACCCCCAAAAAGCCAAGTCCTCACTCAGTACAGAGTGGTCACAAACAGAAATCTTTTTGTGGGACCTGGCTGGCTGGCTGCTCCCTCTCTCTGCACGATGCAGCTCTGATGCTGGCAGAGGGAACTCACCAAATAAAATGTGTTACTTGTTGTTAAGAGGCAGACACTAATTTTGTTGAACTAAGTCTTTAATCTTAATTTAGAAAATGAGTCAACCAGCCAATTCCCAGCCATGTCCTGTTGGAGAGAAGAATCATGTTATGCTCATGTTACATTACAGCAAGAGAGGCTGCAGAATTTATCATCAGGTTCTTGCTCCTGGTTTAGATAACAGGGGAAGATGAGCTCATCTGAAAATCAAATTACAGGGAGCAAACAGGCCATCTGAAGAAAGAGCAGTAAATTTAGCTGGACCATTCTGTAGATAAAAAGTAAATAAATAGGAGAGCTTTTACAGACCTTTAGCAATGGCCAGACTACAAGAAGGAGCTTGAGGAATTAGAGCTGGCCATCAAGGGCACACCAAAGTAAGCCCGCATCTACTCTTTTCTATACAGCTTTTCTATACACCAAAAAAATGCAAACATCCATTGAAATCAAGAAAGCAACAAAGTCCACGGAGAAGCTCTCAGCATCCAAGGACAGGCCCCACTTTGTAACCACTTGAGGGCAAAGCATCTTCCCAACACAGACACTGGGTGGGAGACTACAGTGAACTCAGTCTGCCTCTGCTACAAGTCAGTGTAGAATACACCATTGTGCTGACTCCTCAACAAATTCTGCCTGGCATTTGAATGCAGCTTCTGTAAGGACTTAAAGATTGCAGTTGCCTGTCTCAAACACTGTTTAGGCCACAGAAGGACTTTGCCATGAGATAAGCACAGAATGGAGTGACAGGATGGCACTAATTCCAGGGTGAGGTGAGATCTGGTTGGCACATCCTGGATAATGCACCTGGACAAAAATTCCCACTGTGGCAAACTGTGTAAAGAAGCAACTGCTCATACACATCACCAGTCAAACAAAGACCACCCCAAGTTATGCGACAGATGCCATCTGCAACCACCAACAACCACTGAAGTCCCCCCAGATATTCCTTTGTGGATATCTGGAACTTGGACTGTAGATAAGATAAAGGTGGTACTATTGTCCGGGTGTTATCTCAGACTTAGGGGGAGGTTAATAAAGTGGGGAAGAAGAATGTATCGCTGATAATGGACACAAAAAATGCAGAATTTACAGGCCAAGGAGAGCCAAACCAGCAACTGAGATGAAATCAGCTCTTGCTGGGTAAAAGGGGATTCTGACAGGGGAAGATTGTGATCACCGACTCAAAAGAAAAGAAAGACTAAGCATGTGGACTAATTAGCATTAAGGCAAGAGAGAATCATTTAACCAATAGCATAAGAGAACTGTGTAGGCAATGAGCATTAATTCCTTTGTTCGCTAAAATGTATAAAGAGTGAGAAGTTTTGAAGGACCTTGGGACTCCACCACCAAGAAGCCCAGGGTGAAGAAGGACCAACAGGGATGCCATTTGATCCATGGGTGGTGACAATATTCTTCTCTCTTCTCTCTTTTCTATTTCCTTCTATTTCTCTACCTCACATTTACTGCTAAATAAAATCTGTATCACTGACTTTGGCATAAGGTTTGCACTGTAATTCGGGCAGAGGCATCTCTGACTAATCAGATCTTAGCACCTACTTGCACAGGAGTAGAGACAGCCATTCTGCACGGAGAAGAGCAGGAGGGCACACCACCGCATACTACTGCTCTTTGTACTTCCATTATGTGACAACATGCAGAGCATCCCAAGGACTGATTTCCTGACTTGAACAAGCCAAGGGAAATCTGACATTTCTCCATTACAAGTACACTTAAGGACTGAAGATGCCAAAACCTCCAAAAATCCCACTTTCATTGAGCAAGATCAACAAGGGAGTAGAATCAGACCTTCTGTGTTGTTAGGATACACTGCACCATTTCCATGACTAGGAAGCTACGCTAGGAAGCGTCAGTAGCTGTATTTATCTCTGTGGGAGTGGAAAGAGTAAGCAGACATGCCTTGCCCATCATAAGCAGGGAGTGCTTCCTTACTGCAGGAATATGGTTTTTCCTCTCATGATTGCATCTTCCATGAGGAAGAAATGTTCCAAAATGGAGAAATAATTTTGGTTACAAGCAGGTACAAGTGTGGTCCCTTAAGTATACTTTTACCAGTTCAAACTAGAAAGGCAAGTATATAATATTTTCTTTTGAATTCCAGAGAGGAAAATTATGATAGATAAAGAGCTACCTTCCATGGCCCCTTTTACTGAGCAATAAGATCAAGTCAACAATTACATCTGAAAAATGCTATTAACTCATATATCTAAGAAGTGCCAAGATTTAAAATATATGTCAATTGCATGATTGAGTTTTAGTGTTAGCACCTGTTTTCAAGTCCAAGTCCAGGAAAAGTACCAAACCCAAACTTTTAGACAAATTAACACCATGAGCAAGACTGCTTTAAAATACACAGGAAAGCTATGGAATATGTGACAGTGGGATAACAGCATCAGCTCTGATTTTTGAACCCTGCATTATCAGCTGTTTATGGTGCCATTGGGAATTGCACCTTCACTTAGTCCTTAGTGAGACCTATGCTTTACATAACTCTATATTGGTGTTTTAATATCCCAACAACGCTTTTTTATGAAGCAGGAGAAAGTGACAGAGAGTAATACAGCTCTGAGGCTGTTCATGTAGACTTAGATCTCCCTTGCTTTGCTTGTTGAGTGCCCTGAAACCCAAATCAGATCATGTATTACCGTGTTCTCATCTTTGTGACACAGAGGATCTCTCATGCCTTTAACAAAGTACCCCAGCAGAAATTATTCTATCATTTCAGTACATAAGAAGTGAATCACTGTATTTTGTATCTTCAGCTTTTTCTGAAGGTCTTTTTGGTCACTTGATTTTAACCTTTCAGGTGAAAGGGTAGCAAGCAGTTCCAACACTATAGCTTTTCCTAGTTACCTCAAGCACTGTTTTTCTGAGGCCTCAACTTCTGAATCTGGTGGTGTTGGAGGACTTGCTTTTGGACTGGAGAGCCTCCAAAAGAAATGCAATAACCTCAAAAACAGGTATCTAACCACAGAATTACAGAATGGTTGGGGTTGGAAGTGACTTCTTAAGATCACCTAGTCAGGTTCACCTGGAGCAGGTTGCATAGGATGGCATCCAGGTGGGTTTTGAGTATTTCCAGGGGAGGAGACTCCACAGCCTCTCTGGGAAGCCTGTTCCAGTGCTCATACTCCAAGTAAAGAAGTT
The DNA here is from genome assembly GCA_013397725.1 of Rhagologus leucostigma. Taxonomy (NCBI): domain Eukaryota; kingdom Metazoa; phylum Chordata; class Aves; order Passeriformes; genus Rhagologus; species Rhagologus leucostigma. Next base: position 892,364 of record VZTD01001645.1, read on the forward strand.
TTTCCTCACATTGCTGGGAAACAGGCCCGAGTCTTTACTAGCACTCTTGTATTTCACTCGTGGTCATTTTGGAGACCATACTGACGAGACCACAAAATTAACAGAAATTAAAGGTGGGAAATGCATCCCATTCCCATCATTTAGAATGATGCAATAGTAAGATGCAGAAACATTTCTCATTTCCAACCCACAGTTAAAAAGCACTGACAAAAAATTACACAGTATGTGCAAACCAAGTCCTCACCTCTTCAGATTCTGCTTTTGGCTTCAGGCAAATAAGGTTGCCCTCCACTGTCAGGTGGCTTAGCTTGCAACAAAGTCGCAGGTACTGCATCTGGTTGATGTCCTCAATATTGTTCCCTTCCAGGTCCAAAACCTCGAGGTGATCCAGCCAGGTCAGCTGGCTCAGGTCAGAGATATTGTTAAAAGCAATGTAGAGTTCCTCAGCAAAAGTAAACAGAATAAATACGTAAACCATGGGCTTGCACAAGTACCACCCAAGCTTTGCAGAATGTTTTCTAATATTTGAAATACTAAATGTCACAGGATAAAACCAGAAAGGAAGTGAACATTTTACATAGTGTGGCTGCTGCAGCCTTAAATAACAAGCGCTAATTTAGGCATATGCTGCTTTAGGCGTACTCAGGATCAGACCTGAATGTTACATCTCATTAAAAAAAGCTATATTGTAGCATCTTTTAAACTAACACATGCAATTAAAGGCATCAGACCAAAGCCAGTCAGAAAAGCAAAAGGTGAGGCGAACAAAGACTGAAAGTGAAGAACATCAACTGAAGATAGTTCTGAGATTGTCATTTGGCAGCACACATCTATACTTACTTTTAGAGAGCTGAAGGAAGAGATCCCATCTAAATCTGAGAGCCCACACCGAGTCATCCACAGGACACGGAGATGAGACAATGAGGTTCCAAGATCCCTTATAAAAAAACAATTCAAGCTCTACTTGAATGAGTGAAAAAACTCAAGATTGCTTTCTTTCTCCTAAGACTAGGCCAGTGGCTACTCCCTTCAAATCTCACATTGTTTAAAGAAATTCCATTAAAAATGTTCACCCTCGAAAGCGGGGAATAAAATTATACCCCTCTTTACTTATCCCACTGTCATGTATGTTCTTGTATGACAACATGTCACCTCAGCTCTGTTTGATTATGATTATTCCAAGGGCTACATCACGGTAATTATGCTGTAAATCACAGGCAATTGCTAAGAATTATGTGGGGTTTTCCTATGCTGGCATAATTGGCTGTACACGTATAACCAAAATTAACATATCTAAGATGACTGCATGGTCAATTTCACTCTGTCCTTCTTACCTCTGTCCTGATTTTGCCGTTGAAAGGAATAACACTTGCCAAATAACATTTTTTTAATCAGCAGAAATTTATAATCCTTTCCATCCTATTTTCTCACCCTTTGGGTGTAGCAAAATATAAATAAGGGATCATTTATACGAACTTTAAACTTTCTGGTCATAACCCAGAAAATCCCACACTGACCTGCTTGAGTCCACGCATGTGTAATGTCTCACTGACATTACAGTGGTGCACAATACAAAGATAACGCAAAAAGGGTGGCAAATCAAACTGGGGGCTTAATCACCTGCCACCTTTGGTAATATTAAGTTGCATAAAGCAACTAGTCTAACATAAACAAAATACAACACTTTATCAAATCCCAAACCAACCAAAAGCTCAGAATTTTCTACTGTAACCATGACATCAGAGTATCTGAATAATAAAGAACTAAACAGTGGGTAAATAAATACAAAGACAGTTTATCAGAGGAGGTAGAGACCAGCATAGAGTTCACAGACACACAGTAATGGCTGAGTTGAAAGGAAGGTCACCTTGTCCACCATCTATACTCAAGCAGGGCCAGTTTCTCAGGACCACATAAAAAGCTAAAATAGTGCTTAAATAGAGATTATTTGGCTTCAGAATTTTGGATTAGCTATCTCTTACAATATCCTTTCTTATAATACAGACAATAGTAAGTTTTCTACAGAAAATTGCAGAAAATAGAAGTCATGGGGGCCCTTGCGATCTTGAAATAAAGGTAACAGTCCTTGTACTCATGTCTTGTCTTTGTGGATGACAGGGAACAAGACCAGCTTTGCATTGCCCTCTGAGAGCCTCATGCAGCTTTGATACAGCTTTGCAGCAAACCCCGGTAGTCAAGATGCCTGCTTCAGGGATACTGGGCACCCAGCCAGTCCAATAGGTCAGGAAGGAGTGCTTTTATGACTGGGGATAGACATATTCTCAACTATATTTTTTATTGTTTCTCTACCATCTGAATACTTGGGAAGGGCCTCATCAGGAGAAAGGAGACTGCGTAAGGCTGAATAAAGGATGGGTGCAAGGAAAAATATCCCCAGATGCCTCTCTTCTGTGATGGGCCAAATACAGGGTTGAACGGGAGTTTCTAGATGAAATTGGGGGTTTTCGTCCCTCTGCCTTCTAGGGACTGGTATGTCCATGGGCATCATTCAGACCTCTCTCACTTCATCCATCCTCTACCACTGTAGGGGCTGCAGGCATTGGGTGTCTCTAATTACCCCTTCCCTGGATGCTGTCCATTAAGTAAGCTTACAATGGATACACCACACAATGTGTTTATGTAACATTTTACAGCTTTTGAGGTACAAACAGCGCAGCTGTCTCAATGGCCAGAACTAAGCAAAAAAGAAAAATCTCAGTCTCATTGCACATCTCTTTCCATTTAAGGCTAGTCTTCCCTTGAGGAGAAAACTCTCAACTGATATGAACCAGAACACCTGCAGTGAATTTTGTGCACCCAGGCAGCTTGCCTCTAGTGACACAAGGATAAAGAAAGCCAAATCCATATCACCACATCCCTGGCCTTGCATAAGATCTTCCAAGGTCTATTTACATTGTGTATATTTTCTAAATAAAACAAAAACTGGTTCTAAGGCTTCCTTAAGCAACAGATGCCTCCCAAAGTAATATTTACAGAAAATTTATTATTAGATTTGCAAGCTGCATGCCTATAATAAGAAAGAAATTAAATTAAATTACAAAACCAGAACCTACCATCATCAAGGCCAACACATCCATAAACACAAATATGGCATTAGAAATAATGTGAAGTGATTGCACTGCTCATTTCATGACCCTCTTCAAGCACTGATGAGATTTTCAAATTTTGGGCTAATTTTGGTGCAGAATTTTGTCTTCTGTAAACCACCGAACACAGATAAAGGGAAGTGGTCACTCTCGTTTTTGTGTTACTGAAACAATGTTTCTGATAGATACTCTGTTTATTAGGCCAGCAGAATTGAAGACAATCCTAACCTGATTACCCTACATATGGTAGACTAAAATATGGTTAATGGACTTTATTTCCATTTTTGATTTGTCTTGAATTTTCTAACTGAAGTGTTTTTGCCACAGAAGGACATTGCAGTAATATGCTCGTTCCTGATGTTTCTCTGTCAATACAAAGAATGCCAAAGCAAAGCAGAGGATTAATTCCCAAGCAATTTTTACACAGGGCCCCAAGAATAAACAGTTATTCCCTCTAGTCCTTGATCACTCCATGCATTTGTGGAAGTGGTTTCCTGCTCCTACTCAGATGTCTAAGACTTCCAGAGTTAAATCCTATTTCTCTTTGTTTGTCACAGTTTTCTGTTCCAGAGCTGACTATGGCTAAACCCAGTGCACACAGACAGGGTCAGTTCCTACTCACACCATGTACTAGTTCACGCATGGCACACATTCACTAGGAGTTATTAGCTAACAAGTCCTTAAAGCATTCTCCTGCTCTGCACACCATCAGAAGATGCTAGCTGAAATGACTTATAAAGCCTACTTACCCTACTCTTCACAATTTGTGTTGTCAAGTTTAGTCTCAAATCCATTCCAGTTTCATTCATGGGTTGCAGCTCTGACTCTCCTACAGCTAACTGGCACGAGTCAGGAGTAGCACTTTTGAGGTTAATACTAATCAAAGTTGATGAGGATGTGTATTTCAGACAAAGGAATTAGGTTGTACATCCCATGTCTTGGGTACTTGCAAAAGACAGAACTACTGCATGTTTGCAATGCAACCCAGTGTTTGATAACAGGGTCTTGTTATTAAAAGAATGCTTAAATAGACACTTCAGAAAAGAGAAAAATATGGAAGATTATGGGAAGTGGTTTCTTCCAAGGCTGAAATTGGCTGTTCCAAAGCTCATCTTTAACTCAAGAAACAAAATACTAAGAAAGCATGAACTTTGTTGCACTGTTTGGTATGATTTGGCCCAGTTTTGCTCTCTGTTTCAGGGAAGAGAGTTAGCAGCCCAAGGTATCTCTTCTCCTGCCCCTCAAGAAGGGCACTCCAGCTCTTATGAAGAGCAAATGACTGTCATCTCTCCTTCCCTGCTAATGTAGAGGGAGTGAGGAGAAGAGGCAAAAGGACTTTTTCCCCTTTGGGCCCTACCGCAGAACCAAATTGCTTTTGCTGACACTGGGGTCATGCTAGCTGCTAGAGGAGCCTAAAATTCTGGATCATGCAGTCACATTTTGGCCCTGCAGATCTTTACTCTTGCATCTGTAATGAGTCATCCCCAGTCAGAGATGTTATCACAGCAAAGTACATCTGCAAACATTTTATTCAGTAACTAACAAACTAATCTTTTGGAAGCTGCATGACTCATGCTGCAGCATCAGAGAACACTCCCTCGTTAATTACTATAGAGATAACTGCCCTTGAGAGCATGGCTGCTGTAAGGTGAAACAGCCATGCAACTCAAAGCAAGCTGCTCCTGACAACTGCACGCACCTGCATTTCTGAAAATTCTTCTGAAATATTTTGGCTGGTAAGAAGAGAACTTAAGAGCTTGCAAGAGATGGGAGTGTCCCCTGTGGGACCAACTCTAGAGCATCTGGCACATCCACCTTGGAGGGGCTGAGAGCAAAGTGAGGAGTTGTTTGAGCACACATGATCACCATGGGCGTGCAAGTGTACACACAGGCACGTTTTCATTTATGTTAAGTGCAGAGGGTGAGATCAGCCCAAACTGGGGAGATACATCTATTGACTTTAACAAGAAATGCAATTAATGGGAATCTGCAGTCTGATAATGATTTACTAGGGTAAACTATTTAAATATAATAATAAACTCTTAATAACAATTTATCAGGGTAGTAAGAGAAAATCCACTATAATTATACATGTAGTATAATAAAACACTCCTCCCAAAATAATCATTGACCAAGGCTGAAATTAATGAGATACATGGCAGAGACCAGGATTCTCCTGTATTGGGCATGATATAAACATACAGAAAATTAAAGCACCTATTCCAAAAATAGAAAGTAGGATTGAAAAGTTTGATAGCTGAAAGGAAAAAGATGAGACATTGTACAAGGCTGGTGGCAACTGGTCATACAAGTGCAGCACAGGAGTGCTCCAGTAATGTGCAAACAACAAAGAGCATACAGAAGGAAAGACTATAGAGGAAACGTAGCTCCCATTAATATACACATTAATCCCATTCCAGTGGACAAGTGTCCTATCCCAAGTGACCTGGAATCTGGGAACTTTACAGGAAAGGCAAAGAATTAATAACCAAAGCCATTATATATCCTGCCTACCCCTGCTGTGGTTCATTCAAGACAGGTCTGAGGGAGAGAGACGGAGCATGGGGTGGGAATGTGTATATCATAACCTTTGGTTGTGATAGACAGAGGATTACAGCCCCTGAAGCTGCCAAACCAGAGTCCTCCTGAGTAATTACTCCACATGTGCTCCTACACACACGCTTGCCTGCAAAACACACACTGAATATCAGATCATGTTTTTAGCATCCCAAAGTGCCAAGAAATCAACATAGACTCCCCTAGTTTCACTTTTAACCCACAAATTTGTGTTTATAATTGATTTTGAGAAAATAATATTAATAAACCACAGGGTTTGAAGCCTGGGTTCCAACTATCTCCAAATAACTGCTGCAGGGATGGGAACTCATCAAACAGCTCTGTGTTTCTGTGAGGGTCTTGGCAACACCTTCCGCACTTGTGCACAACCATTTAGTATTTTTTCCCACGAAATCTGATGCTCCCATCTTGTCATCACTCCCCCAGGCTGAGGAGAGAGCAGAGGGGCAATGAACAATTTGGCTTACAGCATCTAATAGCAAGTTTGAGAAATAATGTGTTCTTCCATTAATCCAACATCCTTGTTCTTCAGGGACTGATCTGATCCAGCCAAATTTTTACTGGATGAATATCAGACCTAGAGAGCCAAACCCTACTCTTGAATAGCTCCACTGAGCTCAAGCTACCCAGTAAACACAACAGCACAACCCTGAACACATTCATCAGTTTGAACCCCATCGTTTCTTCTTGAAGTTGGTTTTGAATCATTTACCTAGAAATAAAGCACTAAATCCATGGAACTTGCAAATAGTATCTCAAAGCACACCCGCATCTGTTGAACAAGTCTTCAGAAGCAATACATCTAAAATAGCCATTGATGCAGATTTTATTTATTTTAAAGATCGCTCTGAAAATGAATGCACTGGTAATTAGAGAAATTCAGATTGTAAGAGAGTGACCAAACTACAGTCTTACAAAATAAAGGAATGAAAGAATCCCATCTCTGATCTACAGAAATCAAGTGCAATTTATCAAGCCGCAGTGTGATAACATTGATATGGTCGAGGTTGGCACACAACGGTTTGGTTGTACAGATAATGCTGACATCTGAAACAAAAGCTTTTAAAGCCTGAATGTTATTTAAATCAGTAACATATGTTCTAATAGGAAGCCTACATAATAGTTTCATTGTGTTCTCAAATAGCTGTATTCAAAATTGTAAAACTGATTGTATGCGTGTGTTCCTCGTACTTGATCAAATCCACGACACAGCCCCCAGCTCTGCAAGCAGTGCTGAGGCCACGTCCTTATTGTCCCTGTAGTGCCCTTTCACAGTGGAACAAATGTCATGTGAATGTGAAGACCTGCCTTGCTTTGCAGCATTGCAGTCTTTGTTGGTTTTTTATTCACTCTTCCCAATTCAAGTAGCAATATTCTGAGAACTGTTGGCTTGGTTCTCCTCTGTCTCACGTCTTATGTGACCATGACTCACAGGTTGCCTTTAGCATCTTATGCTCTCTTGTGCCAGCATGAACCACGGCCCAAGGTGCAAGATAACAAGGATCCTCTTCTGCTGCCAGAAGCACACTTTTAGGCTGAAATATCATGGAAATGTAGCACCTAATAATTTGGCCTCATTCTGCCTTCTGAACGGTGCAACTTTTCAACAGAAAGAGTTTCTAATCCTGTTGAGACATGTTGTTGGAGACTTCAAAAACTAAGCAAAAAGAGAGTTTGCTAGGCAATTCTTAAATACATCAGAGGAAGGGTAGCTTGTGTTAGGCTGAACAGAAAGGATGCATTTACCAAACGTCTTCTTAAATAAAAATTGTGCCTATGAAATTCTGTTTTCATAACTCCCTTTTACATGCAAATGAAGAATTTCTGTGTGAACAAAAAGTTATTGTTGCCAAAGGTCTTTGCAGTAGCATGTCTCTGTTGTCCCAAATTTTTGAGGCAACCTTACTATGAATAAGAAGCTGTTTTCAAAATGGGCTGCAGTGCTAATGCCCCTGGCACTATTTCTCCCAACAAACAGATTTCACTATTTTTTTCCAGGGTTGTAGGGGGTTTTTTGTTGGTTGGTTGCTTGTGTGTTAAGTTCCAAGTTTGGAAAGGGGCAAAGATCTCGTATATTGCTTTTTTTAGCTGTTCTCTGCTGAACACTTCACTTACAGCAAAATGGGTGTCTGGGAGGAAATGCAACTGCCTGGTGCTGCACCACGGGTAAATAAGTCAGGGAGAGCATTCAAGGCATCACACTTCCTGAAGCCTGTGCTCTGCCTTCTCACCTTTGTTATGCCAAAGACACCTGCCACAGCTTTTGTGGGCCTACTAAGGCAAATTACAGTTATCAAGGAGCCACGTGCTTTTGGCCAGAACTTCCTCTAAAGCAAAAGCCTGAAAACAAGGACAGGAGACTACCTGGCTACAGCAACTGAAACCACAAATTGTCCAAGGCAGTTTGGCTGTTTTCCAGGACAGGAGCCAGAGCGATGCTGGTGGTCCTTGTAAGAGTACTTGAGCTCTGCCATGGACACATCTGTGGCCATGCTTCAACCAGAGACACTGCATAAAAATCCTTGTTGCACTAACACCAGTGCCCACCACCCCTTGCCTCCCCCTCCACCGCTGGCAGGCAAGGATGGCATCCAGATACAGGAGATGACAACAGATGAATAACCCAAAACCAGTGAGATAACATCTCTGGGCTATTCCCGATTTATAACTTTTTCACTTGTCCTTGTTGCTTCTCATTGCCTCATTGAAACCACTATAGCAACTGCAATATTACTTCAAGTGCTATGTTACTTGCAAGAACTTTATTTTCCATGTCAGATTATACCTCATTTAAACAAAAAGTACTTTGTGAGACCAACAGGAGAGAGACATTTGTAAGCGGGAGGGAGCGCTGATACATACACTTCTGTAACTTGTCATACTTGTGCCTAAGGTAACACAGATGCTTACTTCTGTTAAAGTTAATACACATGAAATGTAGCTTTAATTTCAACTGCTCTCATTTTTAGTTGCTGTCAAAAAAAACCTAGAGCAGAATAATGGGCTTGATCAACGCTGATGGAGTCAGGAACAATTAAGCAATTCCTTAACACACGAATATACAGAGTGTGGGAAGGATAACATAATTTTGTGTTAATTCCCTTTTGATCATTAAAACTGCTTGTCAGCTTAGTTATTGCTAGAGCATTCTCACAGTGGAAGAATAGTTGCTTTAATTCAGCTCCCACAATCTGAAAGGAGTAGAGGCTGTCAAAGAGTGGTCCTGCGGAACAAGACTTGCCCTTGACTATTTTTTTTTTCCACCCTACTTCAGCTCCCACCCTTGGCATAAAGCTGCACCCCAGAAACTGTAGAAACCCAACATACTGTGGCTGCATCCCACTGGCTGCACTACATCTTCCACAAGACCCAGCGAATTTTCAAATAGGAAGAAATTGAGACACACAGTAAATAAAACTCTCACACCCACAGATCCATTGCCCCTCAGTTTAGCCCCAGAGCTACTGACAGTTCCTACAGCTTTGGCAATTGTTCATTCTCACTGTTGAAAGCTTACATATTAAAAAAAAAAAAGGATAATGAAACTGTGGTTACAGAATGAGTTACTTACATTGAAGAATTGAATCCCACAGTGCTTTGAAATTTCCAGCATAAATAACTTTTCAGTCTCCCACATGCTGTGTGACTGTTTCACAGTATGTTCCAGGTCTGAGCTTTGGCAGAGTAAGACAGATATATTCCAACTTTGCTTTAATATAGATCTCATCCTTCAAAATCAACACTTGAAACTTCTAATGCTTCAGGGTAAGCAGAAGGAATATTCTGTAAAAGATCCAAATCATCTGACAGATTCAGTGGTGTTAAGACACATATCACAAAAAAAAAAAAGATAAAAAAAAGAAAAAAAGTCCTTGAAAAGTTTTTTTCTGTGTATTAGAAAAACTGGAATTCTAGATTAATTGACCACACACAACTACAGATGGATCAGCTTGGAGTAGCTATTCAATTTTTGTCATGGTAATGGCTGTAGAGTTTCCACTGTAAAAAAATACTTGAAATATTGCAGAAGTGGGTTGATATGAAAATCTAGAGAGAAAAGGTAATTTAAAATGATTCAGTCTGAATATAAAATGGTGAATATGCAGGTTCCCGAGATTCTTTAGATCAGACACATTTGCATGACACTGATGATTTTCTCCTGAGGCTGATGGCCATTTCTCCTTTGTACCTTTTCCTTTCTTTCTTTTCTTGTCTGTGTACATATCTAAAAAGAAAACAAAACAGACAGAAGCTTGCAAGAAACAGAAACAGGTACAACTTGGACCTGTGAATGGCAGTTGATTCCCTCCAAATTTTTCCTCTCTCAGCCTCTAATGTTCACTCCAGATCTGGCATGACAGACTTGTCTCCATATGTCCCAAGTCAAGACTTCTTCCTAAAACAATATCTTCAAGTGAGATTTTCTGTGCTTGTACTGGCCTCCAGATGTACTTTTACAACAAGCAAACATGATGCAGAAGAGAAGCTTGGCGGACCGCAAAGCCCATCACAGGACTACTGAGGCAGATGAGACCTTATAGATTTCCATACTGAAGGTGCTACTACACAGCAGAGTCTCAGCATTTCCTTCATAGCACACCAGTAGACATCCCAAATCTGGTGCAGGTGTGTTAATCGGATGGAGAGCATCCTGACCTCGCCTTTGAGGCAACTGTAGTTGCAACACTAAGCAGAGTAAACCAAACCTCTGCAAGTTCTTGCCTATGGTGAGATGAAACAGTACGAAGAAGAGCGGTAGGATTGTGAGGTTGATGAAGTTCAAACCAGGAGATGCCACAAATGGTCTTTCAAACACACAATCTTTCATAAAACTTCTGTTACCAAAAGTGTAGGTGGTAGGTTTTGTAATCAGACCTTTGTGTTCAGGTTCTCACCCCCACAAGAAGAACACAGTGCAGCCTATGGCAAAGGGTGGAGAATGTGCACGCATTACACCTGCTGATGAAATCACAACTTCACCTCCTAAAACACAAAGGCATTCCAGTACTTCTTTCTTGCAGCTATTGATCCAGCTGTTGATGCATCTGAGAGATGTGATGCATCCTTTAAAGATCTCATGATAGAAGGACAAAGTTTTGCCACATAGCAAATCAGAAACAGAGCTAGAGAAAAAGAAGTGTGCATGTATATTAGGGGGAAAATAGCAACAGGCCCTTTGTGTGCAGCAATGTGTCTACAGAAAATAAGAACAACTAAATCAACTCCTGTGTGGAGAATATTCTATAGAAATGAAATCATGAAACTGATTGTACACTGAAACTCTCTTTCTTCATTTTTTATTCGTATCACTTGGCAGTTACCAACTGACGAATACAACCATTAGCTTAATTTCCCCTCCAACTTGATTCCTTCCCTTTTTTAAAATCAGCACTTACCTTGCATTCCAAGAACATATTTTCCCACTGAACATAATTATTTTCAATAAAAAAATCAAACAAGCTGCGGAGAAGCAATTCCCTTGTAGGAGAGAATCAAAACAACCTACAAACCCATTAAACTAATGCTGATTATTTTCCTATTTCCATGAAGACAATCTTTTCACAGCTGGATACCGCTCAGGAAGAAGGCACCCAGCTTGAGCTGGTTTTGTGTTATTGTGCCACAGTTAAATTCCTCTAAGGATCCAGACATCTGGGACTCTGCTGTGGGAAATCCAGGGCTGAACCAGGAAGGAAACCCTGTCTGACTGTGTGAGTGTGGGGTGTGCAGGGAGCCAAGAGGGGCACCCATGGGGTCACTGGAGCTGCCTGCTGTGGAGGGGCTTCGGTCCCAGCAGTGACAATCTGGGGTGGTGGGATTGGGGCTGCTGGAGTGGCTCCTGGGTGGTCAGACAGGGAAGCTTCCTTAACAGTTCCACTGGCAATGGGCTAAGTACTATTGCTTCCCAAGCCTGTTCTTTGCTGTTTCTCACACCATGATTAAAACCATTCTTCCTCATCTTTGGCTAAAATGAATATTTAGGTGTAAATTTTCATAAGTGAACACTGATATTGACAGCTGAAACAGAGAAGCTGCAAACTGCCTAATAGCCAGGCACAAAAGTACTTATTTGCTGGCAGAAATCAGCTAGTTATTACCCACATCTTTATTTATCATATCTATCCAGATCATGTAAGCAAGATCATGATACCATTAGGCAAAGCCTTATACACAACTCATTCAGAAGACTGTGTCTGCCCAGGAGGAATATATAAAATAAACAACTGAGATAGAAAATACAGCATATTTATACAGCTAACCTAGGATGCTGTAGAAACAACAGCTAACCCAGGAAATGAGTTGTATTTTTTTTGAAGACCTGGTTCAGTTGGATAGGTGCAAGGCATGAAAAAACATCCTGAAAGGAAAGGCCGCTTTTTACCAAATATACTCAAAGTGGAGTGTCTGTTCAGATAGTGGGCAGAGAAGAGGCACAATTATTTAAAATGCTTGTCTTACCTTGCAGGAGTTTACTGGCAACCTTCCTGTACACATTATCTGTAACTTACTTACTTTGCTATTTCACTAGCCATGTTGACGATGCAAAAACTGTTGCTGTGGTCTAGGATGATCCTCTTACAGTTTTCATGCTCTGTATTGTATGGCAGCCACAAAATAGAAACATGATAGTGGTGCACCTGGGGGAAGAAACCTGCTGCCGTGGAACTGCTCAGATGACGACAAGAGCAGATCCTCTCTGCTCTGTGAGGAGACAGATGCACTGCATCCTCCCCACCACCCTGTCACAACCAGGACACTCAAACCTGGAGCTGCAAGGGCAGGCCCTGCCTCATCATCCCCTTCCTTACAGGTAAACCCTGTACCTGACAGTCTGAAATAGAAGGCAGGTGAGTTTCAGCTAGGGAAGGCTTCAGAAAACAGGGTGCTGATGGTAAGAACCATGGAAAGACACTGCAAGGCCACAAACTTGTTTTGGTGTCCTCTGTGCTTGCTGCAGAACAGAGCCTGAGCTCCATCTGTGCATTTGTACAGAAAAAGTTCAGCCTCCCTTGCTGGGGAAACAGCCTGTCAGATTCCCTGATATCTAAGGTCACAAAGACACACTTTCTACTTTGGGTACTTGACCTGGTGAAATTAAACCACAGGTCTACCCAGGACAGGTCAGTGGTCAAAGCAATCAGATTTCCCTAGGGCCTAAGGCAGACAGGCTGATTGTGCTTTTCTGAAAATAATCCACTCAACTAAAAGCAGCTGTATTTCTGTCCTAAAATCATTACTTTTTATCAATAATATGAATATCCTTAAAACCATCAATGCTAAATAAAACTTGAGGTCACAGCAATTTTGCCCAGGTTTGTAATACTCCCAGGGATCTGCAGGCACTAACACAGAGAAGACTCATTAATACGGAGATTAAGATTCAATTTAAATGCTTTCCTAGCTCCTGGAAAGCACTCAAAGTCCTCAAAGAACATGTTCTTGAGATAGACTTCATAGCAACCATAACTGCTGAAGGACTTTCAGTCCGGCTACACAAAAGAATTAACAGGAACACTTCCTACAGAAACTAGGCTGCATTTGAAATTAAATGCTTTTCCCATCCTGAAATGTGAATATGAAAGTAAACGGTGATGCTCTAGGCACTGAAATAAGGATGTGAAGGGATTCACCCAGACCAAATCAGAGCAGTGGTTCTCTGACTGCAGGTGTAAGAGCAACCTAGAGCAAGAGCACCCCGATTCCTCGCTAAACACAGCAGGAAACTACCGTAACACAAGTAAATCATCTGTTGACAAACATTTACACCTGTAATGCAAACCGCATTGATTTTAGAAACTATTTGGGGATTTTAAACATCATAACAGCAATGCTGATCCTCGTTGCACAAAACCTGTTGCTTTTGCATGTGATATCTATGTACCTATGTACACGTTACTATGCATCAAACATAGTAATCCAGTAACTGCAAAAGATTAGAAATGACAGACTGAAGAAAAAGGAGGAAAAAAACTGGAGGGAAAAAAAAAAGAGACAGGAAAGGAAAAAGTAAAAATGACAAGGAAAAAATGCAAATTTAGGGGAATGATGCCCCTGTGTTCCTCCTGTTTGAGGGAAAACTATCCAGCAAATAGTTGGTGCCTAGACACACTATCAGCAGTACATCAAATTTTGGGGTGATCAGTGCCATGGCTTAGTCTTATACAAGATGGTGTAACTTGATCCAGATCTAGCAGAGCTATTCTACCAATGCTTATTTTTCAGCTTGTGAGCAATGCCATTGAAGGCAAACTTCTAGTGGCTTTAAAAATACAAGATATTATATTTCCTTAAACTCTATGTTGGATAAGCACCAAGGAGTTATATTGCTAAGTTAAAATACCTGAAGATCCTGATTCAAGTCTCAAAAAATACTTTAAAACTTTACTTTAGAGCCCTTACCCTCAATTAAGAAAGAATTAGTTTGGCTCTGGTTTCTTAAAGTCATAAAATGATCAGCAAAATCCTTACTCAAATCACTTGGCTCATATTTACAGTTATTTTTTTCACAGCCAAGAGGGCTCAAAACATTGCAAAATGTGAATACAGATTCCTGTGTTGCTCGTCTTGTCTCCAGGAGCTGGTGTTAAAAAAAGAGAACAAAAGCCTAAGGCTCATAAAAGCATAAGAATTGTTGATTTTGAATGTACTCTGCACCTTGCTCATTCGAACCTCATGACGATTTTACTGACTGAAACAGACCAGGATGACTTCCCTCTTGCTCTGGGGGATGTTTCTGCAAGAATGCAAGACCAATTAAGAGAACTGCAGCAATGAAATGTTAACTCTATCTGGATGAAGAAAATCTATTTTCCTTTCCCTATATCCTCCATACTCCCTTCTGTCCCCGCACTTCTCTGTCTCTGCATTTCATCTCACTTAAAATATGACAGCCTCTCTCTGTTAGAAACAGTTGCTTGAGAATCTCTGAGAGTGATCAGTCTTCTGCTGGCTACAATGTGTGGTGCTGAATGGGAGGAAATGAACTTCAGCTGCTGGAACAGCTTCTGCTGGAAACTTACGGGAACCAGGTCCCAAGATTCCTCTATATGATTTAAAAGCCCTTTTGTAAAGATATCTATCTAAACATTTTTAAACAGATCTTTTCATTCATCCCTGGATTGAGCATAAAAGCAATCTGATAAAAAAAATACATAGGCTACATGCCAAAGCAGAAGTAGTAACTCATGGGCCTTGAAATACAGTTCTTTTACTGGAAACATTACAAAAATGAGGACCATGGTCATCACAAAACAAAACAAAAAAAGAGGCAGATTTTAACAGGCACTCTACAGAACAGGCTTGACTTTTCATCCTCAGTTATCAGTTCAGAAATCTCGAATTTCTCAGTTGCTAGCAAATGGGTGAAGGTCATCGAACAAGGACATAATAAATTATTGTGATTTAGAAGATTAACAACAATACGAAGTATTTTCTTTTCACAGTACACTGGATTTTCCAGAGCTGTTCCCTTTAGCAAAGGGACAGTAGAAATCAAAAACCCAGAAACAGCCGAAAAAGAAATTCCCTTTCAACTGCCAAGATTGATTATCTGCAAATAAACTTGGATATATTTTCCTTTTGGATTAAATTAAATAGTTGATAATGATAGCCTTTCAAAGTTTCAAGCATTCAACAGTAATGCAAGCTTTAGGAGGATTGGAGAATTTACAACTAAAGTAGCTCAACCACATTCCCCATCAAAGGAATGATTCAACTTCACAACTTTTTCAGGAACTACCGGGAGAAGCTTATATCCAAACTCACTGACCTAGCAAGCCTTGCTCTCCCATCGAAAACTGCGACACAAGAACACCTTGATTCCTCACTGCCCCAACATGACTCCTTTGATTTTCATTGAACAGTGCACGGCAATGCACACCTCAGCATCTTCACAACTTAAGTCCTTATATGAGGGTGACAGGACTAAATGATTCCAAAAAAATCAGTAACTAAAGTCAGGATCATACATCTTCATTTTGATATCTCCCTACATCCTGTTTGCTACCACGTCAATTCTTCTCCCATTTTTAAAATGAAAAAAAAAGGAAAAATAGAAAAAACAGTTTTAATTCCGTTTTAACCTAAAATAATTAGGTAATCCTACTCTGCAAGACAAAATGAAACAAAAATAAAGTGACAAAACACCCATCTTATTACCCACTCATGCACTCACACTGACAGCCTTTTCCTCATAATGATTCACCCGAATATGTTTTTATCACAGAAAATAGAATGAAAAGAATGTCTGCTTTTAGCATCCCAAGTATACACAAAACACCCTCTCTTTTTTCTGCTTTTCTGTCCTTTCCTTCTTTTCACTAAAGAAACCAATCTTCCAGTCGGTCCTTACAAGACGTTTCCCATTATCTGCTGCCCTTTTTCAAATTACAAGCACCATGATTCTGACCTTATGGCTGACAAAATCGGTGAGAATTGCTTTCAGTAAGAAGGAAGAACAT
Organism: Rhagologus leucostigma; assembly: GCA_013397725.1. Lineage (NCBI taxonomy): Eukaryota > Metazoa > Chordata > Aves > Passeriformes > Rhagologus > Rhagologus leucostigma. Next base: position 908,508 of record VZTD01001645.1, read on the forward strand.
TTTTTTCTGTCATCCTCAAAAGCCTCATTTGCAAGGGTTTGGTTGAATAAAACAAAATAATCCCTTTTTGGACAGAATTCAAATATCAACAAGATTAATTCAGAAACAAGATTCTAAATTTTGGAGTGAATGGCAGCAGCCTCTAAAATGGAGTAGCTATCTTACATTAGGTATAGCAGGCATCACTACTGCTGTGGCAGCAATGTTGCTCTAATGGGCATTAAACTGACATGATGCAGACATCCAAAAATAAAGTTCAAGTACAAGGCTGTGCTTGCATGGGATGTGCCCTTAAATGATCTGTGTTGCTCAATGACAGGATGTCAAAGATGGGAATTAATAAAGGAAAGCTACTGCTGCAACTATAGAGGCTGAGTTCATGTCTGGGAGAACTAACAAAGTCTTCTTCCTTTACCTATTCCCTGACAATTGCATTTAACTAGCACACAGAAGGAGGAGCAGGTAGCTTCTCCTGGGGCTGGAGTGCCTGGGAATCATCACAATATTAGACTGGATATCCAAGCCTAGACATATTTACATCAGAGTAGATCAAATCAAAACTCAACTTGAGACCAAGGACCAACTTGCATCAAGGACCACAAGGGTGTCAGGTCAAAGAAAATGGTTTGCCAGAACTTTTCATGACAGAAATTTGAGTCTCAGAATACAGAGGTGCAAAATCCTGCTACGACCATAGATCAAGCAGTTTACTTTTTCCTGACTGCATTCTTATATTCAATAATAACAGAACTGATCAAAATGTTTTCTACTGACACATTTTAAGAGAATATGGATTTTTGATCAAACTGAAAAACACTTCTAATTTTTTTTCTTTTTAATATAGTAAAATATCTCTTAATATTTTCAAATATCCCTAAATATTATCAAAATTTAAATTTTTTCACCCACTACTTACTCCCTTATTGCAATAATGGAGCAATTTCATGCTTATGACAACGGTCGGTTGCTACTAAAATAATTGCAGCAATGTAGAATCACCGTGTTTACATATTATGAATTAGAAGGTGAGAAAAACAAAATTTAGACTGCAGATACTTCATCTCATCACCAGAACAAGGGAAAAGAAGATCAAAGTGTAGCAACCGAAGTTCATTAGATACTTCAGGAGAGATCAAGAAGAATTTATTGCAATTTCTTACGAAGGAACATGTTCTCTTCAACAAGAATTGGCAAACCCACTACTTTTTCCCCCATGAGTTTAGCAGAGAGCTAAAGCCAGAGAGCAGTCCTGTTTAAAACAAGGCCTTTTACACAGCCCTTTTCTGATATGAACTGTATTTTTCCACTTTGCATTAATTAGCATGGGTGATACAGATATCAGCACAGGAGAGAGAAGACAGCTCTTCCTCCTCATTGTGATGGTTTTCACTTCTACCTTTCCAACCAACCAATTCCCCAGCTGTCTGGGAGAAAACGTGACATTTTCATGCAGCTCAGCAAGCCAGGGACATGCAGGCTTCAGAGCAGCTCTCATAAACCTGATTCCACCGACTTCAATAAAGCCAAAGTGATTTTCATCAGCTGAGGAACTGGTCTGACCTGTACAGAACAGGCTACTGTACACAGTAAAAGCCCAAAGGCTGAAACACTGAAATCTCAGCACCTAGACACAGATAAGAGGGGAAATTTTAGCTCCTTTCAAATGTGCAACAAATTTCCATGGACTTCAGCACAGCAGGAACTTCCCTGGTGGCAAACTAGGGCTAATTCACTGGCACCGTTGCAGCTACACTGATTTATTCCACATCAGGTCCTGTCCTTAAACTCATGTGGTAGAGGAGCGTATATTCATGACCTAATCCATTATCATAGCATGGAGAAATGGAAGGAATGAAAGCAGCACAAATGAAGATTTTATCACTTAAATAAAGTTGAAGGCTGTTATTCTTTACATTTATTTCATAGAATCATTCATTTCTTACCTCACAGACACAAGCAAGCTATTGTTCAACTTCAGTTCTCTCAGATTAGGCAGATGCACACCTGTGGGAACAGAATAAAGAATCACTTTGCAGACCTGGGATTAGAGTAAAGGAAATTTACGACAATTACAAGTTGAAGCATCTAATTTTACATGCATTTCTTTGCTGTTTCTGCCAGGCCTGCGCCGGACTTCTTCTAAGAAAATCAATGAGATTATTTCACTCAAAAAATATTTCATCCTTTGCATTTTTGAAACATATACGTATTGTCTGCATGACTACCCAATTACAATTTTTGAACCCCTCTCTGGAAATTCTGATATGGCACCTTTCCAGACAGACAACAAAAGAAACTGGCTTGATGGGTGTCTGTTTTCTTTGGTCTGATTCCCCATCCTGATTGACTATTAACTGAGTGATACTCTGCAGAGCTAAGGGATACTTGAGAGTATAGCATTCCATGACCTATTTAATGGCAAGTAGTGATGGACTTACTGGATACACAGCCAAGTAACATTTCTTCAAAATATAACTTTGAGTCAAACAACAAACACATAAAATTCCATGTCATAACATCATCTTTTAGAGTTCACAGGTCCCCCAAACACTACATTTTGCAAAGAATTGCTTTCTCCTTTTAATTTTCTGGATATGATCAATTGTTTACCATTGAACTGTACAAGTTTCATACCTATAAAACCTTCAGTATCCTGTTGTTATTATTTTAATTAATGCTTTTTTTTTTTTTTCTGTCCTTGAGAGACATTTGCCTTTTTGGTTCACTCTAAAGGTATCTCTGAACCAAAATCATACACCAAATCCCTCTGAGCTACAAAATAATTTAGACATAAGCTCAAGTCTCAGAAACCATTTCTTATGGACAGGAGCAAATATTTACCCATTCTCACCAGCAGAGTTTACTCAAGGCTGGTGAGCATCCTCTGGTATAACATGCAACCATGTAGAAGTAGTACCAATTTTAGACAAACTGGATCGTAGCTAAAACATTAAAATGAGTTCTCAGCAAATATTTTTATGAGTTCTCTGAGTAATCACTGTCTGGCAAGGGTGATTTACCAATGTCCAGAAGGACACCATTCCAGTGCTCTGCAAAGGATAAAAAAAAGAAAGGGGAGTGGGATCTCAAAAGCAGACAAAGGAGGTCATGTTGTTCATTCCCCAAACAGGACAAGAGCATTTATCGCAAAAACATTTTAATAAATCATGTTTTAATAGAAGCATTATCTACATCTCACATTATTTTGGAGTGACTATAACGCACATATTGATCTTCGTGTTGTACTGCAAGTACTTGAGTTAATGTCTTTGCAAAGCACTTTTGAAAATACAAAAAATTCAAAACACACTGTGCAATTTTTTTAACCTTGTTTTTTAATAATTTTCCACAATCCACAAAAATTGGAGAACAAATTAGAACACATAATCCTCATCCTGCAGGGTAAACTTTCTCATGTCAAACAAGTTTTATACATTTATACGTATATATGGCAACGAAATAATTTGGAGTCCTGGCAGAGGAAATATTAGGATCTCTGTTAATTACTCACAGCAGTCACAGTAGCTACTGAGCAAAGACTTCCTCAGATATAAATCATGCCTTAAGAAATTCCTCCCCACAAAAAAAAAAAAAATCTGGACTCTAAAAAATTTATATCCTGTTTCTGACAAGGACAGAAAGATTAAATGACACCCCCCGAAGTGTTAAAGGAAAAAATGAGAGGATGCAGTAGCCTCTCCAGTCCCAGTTCAAAAATGGGCAATAGCCTTGCCATGGATTCAGTCGGAGAGGTAAAAGGGTCACCAAGCAAAGGCTGTTGCAAAGCATTACAAAGCAAAGGAGTTTTAAGGACTAGTGTTAAGCCGAAGATTTGAATGAGGAGTCAAGAGAAATGGAGAGACTTGCCCAAGAAAAAGCTTTCCACTGAATGCATTCACGGTTGGTTCAGGAAAAAAGCAACTATTAAAGGATCCAAAGAAGGCAAGTGACAGGCTGATGATACAATTTTCACATCTGGTTATTTCATTATTGTAACTTGATTCTCCATCTCAGATTTTTTTTTTTGCATTTTGGCACAATCTATCTCTGGGAACTTGTGAAGTGTTACACTTCAGTGTGTGGTTTACTAGCTTGAAATAGAAGTATACAATGCATGGTGGTGCAAAATGCTGCCAGCAATATTCCGCAATGTATTTCTGCAAGTCTGCAGGTTCTTCCCTCCTTTAAGTTTCATATCAATATGAAATTGTTCTTTGGTGCTAAGAATTCACTGTCCCATTGATTTTTCTGGGTTTTAGAGTCCCAAATCCTTATAAATAGATTAGAGCTGGAAGATTAAACTAAGAAGAGAAATGTAAAACGGAGTGACAAAATAAGATACTTATCCCAATGTAACAATGTATTTCTAATTTTCTTAATTTTAACCCTCACGGCATCTTTCCTCAGAGCAAGGACACATGATAGTAACATATAAAAATACTCTAAAATACAACAATATTAACTTCTATATTAATTATAGAAGCACAGGCAGGATATTCCTTATCCTGAAACTGCCCTCCTTTGTATAATTTTGTATAATTCCGATTTTTAAAAACAAGAATGGTCCACAAAAATGCTGATGATTGCAGGACAAGGCTGAGAATTCAGAATGACGAGCAGTGTTATCTCATCTGTCTACGATTCCTTTTCACTAAAGACCGGTTTTGTTACACGGCTCTGAAATTACTAACCACCAACAATGTACTGGTGTTAAACTATTGTACTGTACCAGTGGAACAAAACTAAATGAAGGGCAGAAAGAAATCAAAGTGCAAGGTAGGTGAATAAAAGTGATACACACACACACACACACTCAACAACACTGCCTGAAGTGCTGCACTTCACAAGCAGGGTAGCCATGTCCAAGGTGCCTTGGTACAGCAGGTGATATTTAGAAAACTGACTAGGAGTAAAGAGAAAGCAGCCAAAATACTGGTTTTACTATATTCTACAAGTTACAACACTTCTATTTCCAATGCTTATTGTTTACATTATGAAGTATGCTTTAGGTAGCATAATATATCTTTGTTTTTCTATTGTTAATAAAAAATCATTGTGGCTTGACTTGTTGTGTCTTTTGGAATATGGACTACTGAAAAACAAACAAAAGAAATTACTGACAAATGCTTGCCTTGGCATCAGGCAATTATCATGCTTTCTTGATCCTACAATACAAAACAGGCATATGAAAACAGGCTGTACTCTTCTAGCAAGAGCAACCTGACATGCAAATTAAACAGTCTATTTAGTTCACTTGAGCTGTGTTTGATCAAGTGAGATACATCACTTTGATGCTATTTCTACACACTCATTTTTTGCACATTTCTGTGGTGAACTGGGCAATAGAACTGGAGGTGAGACCACAGCCCTTTCAGGCAAACCCAAGGCAGCTGCAGTCCAGCTACCTGAGACGGGGATCTCAAAGAAAACACATCAGTGCAGGGTTTAACATAAGCATGCTGCCCCATACATACTTGTGACTCCTGGAGACTCTGTCCAAGCCCTGCTCAGCGAGTTTGTCAGTACCAGCTAAACCAAGACCATGCTGGGCAGGAACACCCGTGCCAGACTCGCTCCTCCAGCCTCTGGGCTCCTCCCTGGCCATGCAAGCACCTGCTGCTGCCACGCTGGCTGCCAGCAAAGGTGTCATGGCTCTGCACCAGGAATGCCAACAAAGAGGGCAAAAGGAAAGAGAGATGATAACCCTGCGTGAGAAATAGCACATGGCTACTTCTGAACCCTTGGCAGAGCTTTGCCTTGATAAAACGTGTGCAAGGGAAGTGTCAGTCTCCAGACACGTAATCAACTTAGTCTGGCCACCAGCAGGCAACAATTCAATAAGGACCAGCGAACAGCACTGTGGGTAACTTGATTTGGAGCTATTAAAATTACTTAGAAATAAGAGGACTATGTAGTGTCTTAAACGACTCTATCCCACCATTATTTTCAACAGGAATTTCTATGAGCCAGTCATGAATGCAATTCCATACCTGTCAGCAATCAAAACTGAAGGGATAAGCTAATGAAAAGGGAATAGTCCCTCTGTTTGAATACGAACTGAAGTCTACGTGCAGCTGAAGAGCACAGAAATCAACTCCAAGATATGCAAAGCTGGATACAAGTCTTGCCAGGGAGTTCAGTGTTTCATCTGTCACTCAGCAAGGCGTACCAAAAACAGCTAGAGAATTCAGCAATTACCCCAAGCCCTGCAAAGATTCAGATTTAGGTTCAGGTATGAAGCCTTTCCTTAATTTTAAAACTGATCACATGAAAATATTTCAATATCAGTCTTTTCATGTTTTAGCCCACACCTTGTCCCTAAGAAAAGTAACTCTTCCTCCCCACCATGTCATGCCATTTTGTAGAGGCAGACCTGGCAAACTGGGCAAGGTTAACAGGATGGTGCTTTAAAATTTAGCACATCCCAAAGTGGAATGGTCTCAAGAAAAACATCAAGCAACAAGCTTGAAATCACTCCAGAAATCTTTAGGTCCTGAGTGCTTGTGTTGCAGCATGTAACACAGGCTGTGAACCTTAAAATATTTCTCAAGTGGAAACTGTGGTGTAAATTTGGGACTCGAGTGCTATAAGGTTCCAGGTGACTCAGACTTATGTGTGGTCTCGTTGCTTTTAACACTTTCACCTGGCCATTTTAGAGCTTGCATGGCCTATTTTATCTTTACACATAAAACCAGTCAAAACAATATTGTTTACTGAGTGTGGACTGATCATCCAAGCAAATAATTTGCCAATGATAAAGATGCTCTTACCCACCTTCCACAACCAAGGAATACAGTGAAAGCAAGGTGAAGTGGTTTAATATGTGTATAAAGAAGGCTTATTAGCCAGGTTTGAAATGCAAAAGAAACACCGAATTACAGAGCAGTCCACACTGGAGGGGACAGTCAGAGGTCTCAAGCCCAGCATCCTGCTCAGAGCCAGGTTGTCTGTGAGATCAGACCAGAGTGCTCAGGTCTTCAACCAGCCAAGTCTTGAAAACCTACCGATGAAGTCTCCAAACCTCTCTGGATACTCCTACTACTTAACTATCCTAACGGGGAAAACTTTACATCCTGTCGCACTGGAACATCTGTAATTTCAGCTGGTCTGGTTCTTACCCATCTCTTCCTCAGGCTATTTCTCCAGACCCCTGTGAACACAGACCAGGTCAGCAGCACAGTTCCAGGGGGAGGGAGCCAGCAGGGAGCAGGCAATGAGCCCAACACCTTCAACAGCAGTCTTGCTTGAACCATTCACAGTGGAGGTGCAAACTGCTCTGCAAAACCCCTAAAAATTTAGGCCTTACTCCATGTGCCTAAAAATCATCTGCCATGTGAAAAAAAAATAGAAAGAAACTGAAGCAAACTTTCTGCCCTAGCCACCTGATGACATTTGCAAAGAGATTTTCACAGGAAGGAAACTCAGAAACGCACCTTAAAAATACCCAGAAGGAAATTCAGAATGGTCTTGATGTTCTGTTATTCTCAAAAGCAGTGGGGACCTGCAGGTGCTGGTTTTTACGGCCCTCGAGGGCCAACTCTTGGTGTGAACAGTGGGATATAAACAAGATGGAAATTATTTGCATCACGAACATAGCGTTCTGTATTTTGTATTCTGTAAAGGTTGCAAAAGGCTAACCATGGAGAGGAGAAAGGGATTTATTCCAGTAATGGAAAGGAAAGGGATGTAGAGAGTGATGAAGGTGAAACATTTTGCTAGCTTGTCATAGCTAACGTAAAATGGCATAGGAACGGGAGCACCACTTTTGAGCATTATAGAAATGGCATAATGAGATTTCCTTACCAACTGGAGGAAACATGATTGAATAGATTATGATCTCTGAAAGAAACGGATGTAATTTACCTTAAATTATCAAGTGCCTATGAGAAAGACTTACTCACGAAATAAACAGAATAACCAATACAAAGGGTCTATATAACACAAAACAAAAGCCCCCTTCACTGTTCTTGCTCAACCATTCTTGACAAATAGACATCAAAAGACCCATTAAAGCTAATCAGCTGTTACATTATAGTCATTTGCATATGAAAAATTAATTGCTTGACTGAAAACACCAGCACACAGTTTTGGGGACAGGACTCCTTTCTAGCACAGAAAATATTACCCTGCAGTAGTTACTCAGCTTCAATGTAGCAGAAGATGGACTTGGGTGTGGTAGGAATCCACACGACAGAAAATGACTTCCAGTACTGGAAAAATAGGAAGGCTTTATATTCTCAGTGGTAACTCTGCTATAGAGGGAATTCCTTTGGTACTTCTCTGGTGCAGTGATGATGACATAAAAATAATGACAAGTGTTAGGGCTGTTTGGGGCTCATCAAAATGATGTATCTACAGGACCTGCCTCCAGCTCATTTTCCAGCACAGCTCAGTGAGGCCATACAGGGTGCAGAGACAGGCTGCTGGAAGCATAAGCCACAGGCAATTCCTCAGTCACAGGGAAATCTCACAGTGGAGAGAAGCTGACCTTTGGCTCCTGTTTCACTGTAGACAAGTGTAAATGCTCATTTAGGGCCTAGCATATCATACAAGAAAAATCTGTTCAAACTAATTGGCTTTAGACAGAAGTCGTGTCACTCATCCCACTGCCAGAGTTTCCAGTCCTATTCAGAGCCTCACACAAGAAGACAAAAATCAAAGAGTGTGAGGTACACCAGGGAGATCCTGTTTCAAGAACTCTTGAGAAGGACAGTACTTTTCACTGTTGGTTAGTGAGTCCCCCGTAAAGACATGACATGACAAAGGAAAATTCAAGATGGTGAGCAAAAAAATAAAGTGTTTTCTTACCAAAGCTCCCTAAGCTGATCTCTCTGGTGTCTACTCGCATCTCTAGGGCCTTCACTTGCTGCAGATCATCTACCCCTGCCAAAATTTTCTGTAAAGATAAGCAGAAATATATGTGTACTCTCATGCAATAAACCACATGTCACAGCAGCAAAAAGGTGTAGAAAGACTTTCAACCAGTGTTTTGTCAACATATATTTCAGGTCACCATGGCTAGATGTGCAATCACATCAAAATAAATTTAGTACTCAAAGACCTGTCTTCCTTGTCCCCCAAAATATTCTAGTCTCCCAAAACTTACACATTGTTAAAGAGTCAAGGCTGAGGGTTAGATTCAAGCTGCAAATCAACAACAGACCTACATACCAGCTAGCTTCAATTAAACATTATGTCCATGCTTTAAGATTTGCACAAGTCTTGCACTAATCCTCAGCAGATAGAAAGTGTTAACCTTAAGCATCACCTGTAATTCAGAAGGTGCTGGTAGCAAAACTCAACAAAACACACTGTTTATCTTTTAACCCAAAACAATAAAAGGAAACATGATTTTAGGTCAAGCAGCTCACTTTCCTGAAAGCAGACTACATTAATTACAAGAATTATGAATTCCTTTGAAAGCATCTAGGCAATGCAAATAGAGGCCTTCAAAATCCTTCATTATTTTTACAAAATTGTAGTAATTGGATGAACCTTGCATTAAGCAAGGATGTGTGCGTGAATGCAGACTCTTTCCTAATCTTTCCTAATATCCTAAAGTCTGTGTTGATACATACATGTATGTTTTGCCTTGGCAGAGGTAAGCAGGAGGAACAAAACAAGCAGAAGCTATACACAGAGGAGAGAGGGAAGCTCTATGACTGCCAGTGAAAACTACAGCAGGGCTGAGAAATCCGAAGATGCCAGGCTGCAATTCCACAAGGAGCTGAAGCAATCTCACATTACCACTGCTCTCATCCCCTATTTCTTCCAGCTATGATCCAGCTTCTCTCCCCAATTTCCCTCATTCAGGGTACATATCCCACCACCTCCTTTGCATCACCTTAGTTTCATGAATTCAAAGCAGACCAGAAGAACTGTATCCTTTCTACCTGATGGGTTAGTGGTTCATGGAGGAATTTGAAACAATCCTTGAGAAATGAGAAGCAAGGTTTGTCACACTAACTGCCTGAAATAGTTGATGCTATACATAGTGATGAAACTTCTAAATTTTCACCTTTCTGTGTTAAAAGAGTTAGGATGTGGGGCTGAACACGTTCACTTCAAAGAAATCAGAGTGTCCTCCTCAACGATGCAACCGAGAGCATGGGTTGAAAGTATTGTCACCTTTAGGGCCTTTACTAAAGGTGAGGGCAGAAAGTCATTCAGTAATCTCCATGTACAGAAGAAAAATTTTCTCACTATTAAAAAGCTACAACATTCTTTAGGTTTTTTTAATAAGGGAGAACTTATTCATTAGAACGGAATGTGTAGGACGACCTCTGCTTATGAGTTTTGGGAAGAAATAATAACCATGAGAATATCCAGTTCATTTTGCAAGGAAAAAATGGTGGTTGCAACATTCCTGCCTGTTAGGTAACAGTTTTATTGTGCACAAGTGGCTGCAACTTCCTCTGGTGGTTCCACGTCCACTTACAAAGGACCAAAACCAGTCTGAGTGTAACTGAGATAGCCATTTAAAGGGACATGGTTTCCAGAAAAAGCTGAGCATTCCTTCTTAAAAAACTGTCCCCCTTTATAAGGTCTTGACTTGTACTCCTAAGAAACAGAATTATCCAATATTTTCAACTGCTTTTGACCTATTTTTAAAACACTATGTTTAAAATTATTTTTAATCTTATTTTTTTAAACTGATTTTAAGCAGGCTGAACATAAGAAAGCTTCTAGACTCTATCCCCACATGCAGCCACCACAAAATGTGTTTTGCTCTTGCAAAGGCAGCAAGCTTATCAACTACAGACTGCTTTCTCCCTCCAAGTGAACACAAGATCCCTCATGGCAAGACACATTTTGCAGTAACCCTTTTCAGCAGATGACACTGTCTGTCACATAGCACGAGATTATGCGTGAAACGAGAGCTAGCTGATGTCCTGGCATAAAACCATGCACTCGGATTGCTGGATTTGGATACAAGCTCATTGTCATTAAAGGAAGAAGCTTCTGAAAAATACCTCCCTGCTCTCCATCAAAATAGTTTTAAGAGCCTACCATCAGAACAGGAAGAAGTCTCAGAACAAGTAATAAGCTTAGGGTCTCACAATTTGTCATTTGAGAAGCAAAAGGTCCTGATACCCCAAGGAGCCTTTGCTCCTTTTTTGTCCTTTTCTCCTTTTCTGTCTGCAAGTTCCCTGCATGCTGTCCTTCTCCTGCTGTATTCCAGACAACCTCCCTTCACAGTTCTCCCTGATCTTTTCTTTCAAAATCCAAGTATAAAACCTGCATGAAGTTATATTATCGCCTTGTCTAGGGTTCCCTATCCCTTTTTCTCATACCAGGGATTACCAGTGTCATTCCCTGCCCTCCTTTTCCTCTTCCTGATCCACTGTTTGTACCTTTTCCACTGTCCAAGAGATGAGCTGCTTAGCACACCCGCATTTCTGTCCTGCAATAGGCAGAACTGTGACTCCAGTGCTGGAAAGGGTTATTGGCTGTCATCACTACCTCTTTGAACTATAGATAGCTGCCTTGAAGCATGTGCTAACCAGATGCAACAAACTCCATGTATTCTCGGTGCCCACCTCCTTGTTCTGCGTTTCCAAGAGTCTCTGTGAAAATCACTGTCTTTCCATCTGCTGACGGCGAGGAGATGCTAGGACAGCCTGAAACCAATTTGCTGTGGGATGCACAAGCTAGTGTAGTACATGAAGGATATGAGAAATGCTCTTGGGTGGAGGATATGAGCTCATTTAAAGGCACTAAAGCACTGAGACCCCAGGTGTTGATTGCGAGTCGGCAAGCGAAGGCCAGGGCGGCAGTTCAAGAGAAGGAAATGTGAGGAATGGTTCCTGTGGAAGATAGTTAGGACATTACTACTCTCCACACACCATTCTTGGCATGCTGGTGCACCTGCAAGTGTGATACTTCTCATGTCACAGCTAAAATTCTGACACCAGGAATGGGGGACATTTAGGGAAGGACACGGAAACACTTAAGCAAAGATGAAACGTATTTAGCAGGATCTTCTTCTTATGCTGTTGTTTAATGTCATGGGAACCTTCATCAAAATTTGAAAGGAGGGATATTTAGGAAGAATTCTGCTGCAAGAGAAAAAAATCATGACCCAACACACTGAAAGGGTCATCAGCTTGGACAGAGAGATGTCTGGCACCATGTGGCTAGAAGTGATGCTACAGTGCTCTGTGTCTCTTCATTCCTAGAGCCATCCCAGGTCTAGGACAGGCTCCTGCCCTAATTCAGAGGTGTCCCACTGTGGTTTCAGGTAATGACTGCTTGCCCATAGCTTGATGGGCTGTTCTGACAGCCAGGGACAGAATGTCTCTGCCTGTGCCCCAGGAATGCTTACAGACATGAATGTGCTGTACCATCTAGGTGTTTCTTTGGCTGTTTCCAGCTGCTCAGCGTCCACGTAGGGCAAACAAAAAGGGACCAAGGATCTGTTCTACGCAAAGAGTTGGATATATTCACAGTTATTTTAGATCAAAGATACCTTGGAAAAACCAATATAATTCTAGGCTGATTGCTGGTGTTCAGAGAGGACTCTGCTTGCCACCCATCTGCAGCCCTGCAAGGCAGGTATCAGTTAGACAGAGAAGGAGGATGGTTTTCTGAAGAATCAAACATCAAAATCTTTCTGGCACGTAATGTTCAAGAAGGCGGCCTGAAAGGTTGATTCTGAGCAGCAGTTTTACACTCCACTGTAAATCTGTTTATTTGAAAGGACACATTTCCATGGTAAAGCACTGCACAAGTCTTTGAAGATACTTTGTGAATACAGGGTAAGTAAAACAAAGACAAATAAAGTTCACTTTACATTTTTTTACCTTCTTCAAAATAGGAGCAAAACTATTTTTCATGATATTATGCAGAAGCTATTGGTAAATGATTTAGCCAGTATTTTAAGAAGCAAGTCCATGATGTCTCACAAACCATTCCCACCATGCAAAATGTCTGGCCAAATGTCTGGCCAGCTGGGGACTGTGCACTGGTTTGGAAAGCTTCTCCTCTGACTGACAAGAAAAGCCAGTAAGTATTCTGTAAAAAATTGCAAGTGAGAAATACTTCTGTGCTTGCAGAGCTTCCCAACTGGCAGAGCAGTCACCTGGGGATGCTGGGAAAGTCAGTTCAAGTCCCACTTGCAACTATCTGTAAATTCCTTAATTGGCAAATAACATCTGTTCAGTCAGAACTGGCATATACAACTGATGCCTTCTCTCTTCCCCAGATTTTTCACATACTCTAAGAAAAGTAGGCATGCTCCTGAAGAACAAGTTGCGTGCAGCTGTCAGAGAAATATTTCCAGCTGTGCATTTTTTTTGCTGATCCTGGTTTATTCGGCTAAGACAGGAATTCCTGTGTGGTGAGCTTGTTCTCTTTGAATACTACACCTGTATGCAAATTCTAGATTCATGTCCATTCATGTGTTTATTACTTTTTTTTTCAAATTCCCAACTCAATTATAATCTCTCCTTCACAAAAAAAGAATAAGTTGCTAAAAGTATGACAAAATATTTCTTCTATGAAGAAAAGTATTAGCAAATTAATAGGCCTTAAGTGATTCTAAGTCAAGGAGTTTTCAATGAAAGGGAACAGAATTTCTCTGTGGTCCCACATGCAAACTATCTTTCAAAACGGCTAAATGCTGCAGATGCCCATAATTAATATCTTTAGCTGTATTTCACTACTTTCTGCATATACGGATAAATACATTATTCTCTCAGCTCAGATGAAGAGATTAGCTAGGGGCTACAGAAAGAGATTTTCTTGGCTTATGTGGGAAGTGTAGATGAGGGCAGTAAATACGAAATTTAAGTAGTGGTGGGTGCATTAGTAAAGATGTGTTTATTCTTGTGCTGAAGCCCCCAAGTCATGCCAGCAGATCCACATGGACAGGCCCTTGCCTAGTCTTGCTATCTACAGTTCAGCTCCTCACTGACTCATGCTGGGGATTCACAGTTGTGACACCTTTTTTTAAACCAGTATTAAGGGTCTGATGTTGCAAGTTGCTGGGAAATCTAACTACTGCAAACTTCAGTGGGCATGTAGGGCACCAGAAACAAGATGGGAGGTTTACTGATCTCCCAGAAAGAGCCTGGTTCATTTCTGTTGGAGGAAAAAAACTCAGTTTCAACTATGTGCTGAACAGGCAGGTCAGGAGTGGACAGGATAGTAGACATTCTTACATCAGTTTTTGCTCAGATTTGTTTAAGGATTTACTTTCCCTCACAAAGATATAAAAAAACTTATGCCCCAACATTAATTCTTTTTCCTGTCTAGGAATTAGGTGCGGAGACAGTAGCTACAATCATTGTTCAAGACTGAGTCACTGAACATGGAAAAGTCAAGACTGTAATGCCATTTGATGTTAGTTAAGCACTGGTGGCTGTAAGTTCATGAATATCTGGGGGTCTTTTATATAAAAGCATGCATATGTGTGTGCATGCATATAAATATAAAGCTTCCTGATGTAAATATTCGAACGTGAAACATCAGATGCCTAAGTAGCAGGATGAACACTAATCCAACAGATGAACACTAATATAACAACTACAAGCCTTCACTACTGTAAAGGCAGTAGTGTTAGGAGAAGTACATATGAAAGGAAAGCCCTGAAACTAAAGGAGGCTTTGTAATTTCTTTCCAGTTCACAGTATTACCTCTACTATCTGCTACCTTGATCAATCTGATCGAACTTTGAAACTAGCTATGCTTGGAGCAGAAGATCAAACTGGCAGACCTCCAGAGGACCCCTCAAACTTTAAATAAAAATTATTATACATTTCTAATGAAGGATTCACCAGATCCAAATTCAGTCAAATTCCATTCCCTTACTTTACATAAATTTATCAAGATTCTGCACTTTCTTGATGTCCAGTTTTTTTTCTCAAATCCATTTATCTTACAACTGTGAGGAAAGCTTTTTGCAAAAGAGAAAAGGAAACAATTGAGCCATTTCAGCAAGAATCCAACCTGTTGTTCCAGGACCCTCCAGCATTTTCTTTTTCCCGTGAGGATGAGTGCATACCATATGAAATACACCCTAACCTCCTGAGCAACAAAACTAAACACCACTTCCGAACACGTGTTCCTGAGTTCAGAAAATATGATTAGTTGGAGCAGGATCAATAAAAAGTGAAATTAGAGAATACTTCCTTTCTTCTCTAAAGATCACACACAAACGTGATTGGGTTTTATAACGTGACAATGTCTGGAAGATCATTTGACCTCATAAAATGAGTTTCTTCTGAGAAGTGGAATGCTTTCAGTGGAAGTCAGGAAAAGATCCTTTGCAAACAGCAGGGAGGGGACGGGAGTTGATAGAACAAAATAAAAATGTGATTAAAGACAGGTGGCGCCCTTAATTTCAGTTTCTCCAAGTTTAATGAAAAATCTGTGTCACAGCCCTAACAGAGTTAAAAATTAATGGCCCATTGTTAGCCGGTTTTCAGAAAAAAGTGAGAATTTGCTCACATTGGTATTCTACAATATCTGACAACCATACATAAAGATGAGCAGAGCAGGGAAATATTAATAGGAAAATAACTAGGGAAATAAAGAGCTGGAAATATTAATAGGACAGGTACAAATGGAAAATCAAGAGTGCCCATTCATATGGAGGAAGATTAAAGAGTACACCAGAAAATTGATATTGATACTAGCAGAAAGAATAAAAATGATATCTAATGATAACAACCCTTGCATCAAAAGCTTTTGACCTGTAGCTTGGATGAAGAACATTCAAATATAAAAGGATGTTACACAATAGTGTAGCAAGAGAGCTGGCAGCAAGCAGAAACTAGAAGATGTGATTAACATAAGGGAAATACGGAATCATACATGATTTGAAGTGAACACTATGCTGAAACAAGGCTACAGAAGACTGCGAACTCTATGGTGAATGAGCATAAAGTCTAAGTGAGGGGATCCACTATGGAGAGGAAGAAAATGGAAAATGGGCAAGGGTCCACTGGTTTTGTGGAAGTTGTCTTTTGTTCTACACAGTCCAAGAAGGCAAAAAGGAAAGAAAAAAAAAAAATCAGTCTAAGCCAAACTTTCCTCTCTTTGGAGGAAAACAAGGCAGCAAGTGGACAAAAAAGTGAAGGAACACAAGTGTCACAAGTTTTAGAGAGTTCTTAATAATGCAAATTGCTAATGGAGACTGGTAATGGTTTCACTATAAAATAGACAGCCATCCCCTTGGAAAAAGGGCAAAATGAGTCAAATGTGCAGAAGAAATGAGGCTGCAGGCTGCAGTTCAAGGTGCCCAGTCTTTACAGACTCTGCACGACTAGACTTTGCAGCTTCCCCAAACTCAAACTGAACTGGTACAGGACAGACAAATGCGAGGATAAGGAGTAAAGCTGAATATGTATCTCAGAACATAAACTTTCCAAAGGAAAATCTGTAAGGTGTCCAAAAAATTGCCTACACAACTCTGCAGAAGTGTGGCCCATGCCCTTATTTGAATGTAAAACAATTTTCCTTTAATGAGCCTGTATTTTAAGTCTATTCATTTCCTTTTCAGAGCACTTCTACTGATACAATCAATAACTCTTAAAACATTCACAACAATAAGACAATCAAAAACAATACTGCAATTGTATTGATTTAAGCAAGACAACCTCTCAAACCACTTGACAGTCAATGGCATGTGGGTCCTTAAAGAATTATGCATGTGAAAACTTGTTTCGTATTAAATGTCTGAACATTCGGAACATTTGCAAATCCAGAAGAGGTAAATTTACGGCAGCAGTGGTTTCCATTTGATCAACTTAAAGGTCAGAGAATAGATAGACTGGGTATGTTATTAAAACAAGCTATAAACACTGTAAATTTTTCCTTGACAATATCATGTAGTTTTTCCTCTGAATAGGAAGTATCCCAGCTATGCCAACACAAATGTCGGGTTCCAGGGCAGGAAATAACCATGTCCAGAAAAATTAGCAGGACAGTGTACTTCCATTTAAAAGAATCTTTGAAATAAGATTCCTTACAAATGTTAAAACCCACAATCTCAAAAAAGGCAAAACTCAATTATTTAACTTCTTATCTGCATTTAAAAAAAATTACAAAATAATAAACAGCAACTTCATGGGATGTGAGTAACATTGCCTTACATACACTTTTCTGCTTACAATTTGCTGTGAACCAAAGCAGCAGAGAAAGAGAACTTCATGCCAATGAAAGAGCTTCCTAAGGGTTTCATTCAGACTTGATTGAATCAGAGGGCAGCCATTTTGGTTACTCTAATGGGCTTTGGTTCATGCCCTAACAATACAGACCAACCTGAGAGTTCCCATCAGACTTATACAGGGTACTGTGGGCCACAAACACATTAGACTGGTCAAATTCTACGCCAGGTTTTAAAAAAAGACCAAGAAGTCAGAGATTCTCATGAGCCAAAGGAAAGTGAATGGCGTAGACCATACAACCATGTAGCAACTTTTCTCCAGAATGCTTAAAATATCCACTCTGCAGGAAGGGATTTTTGCATCTCCAACCATTTTATAAACACTAAAAGACTTGGCTAATAAGGGAATGATAGCTCTGTCTAATCTACAGCACATGGTCAAAATGGTGACTGGAATGTAGTTAGGGAGTGGCTAGGGAGTGGTGTAAACCTGCAGCTGGAATACGCTCCCTGCGGAAGCTGCACTGGTGCAGTGGATACGCAGGGGATTACGGGCACTGCCATCACCACCCTGTCTGTTGGGAGCACCTGAATCACAGCCTTGGCGGTCCCATCTGTCTTGCACAAGTGCTCCCCAGCAGAAGAGAGATTTTTCTGTAGGTCTGCAACACAGAAAGCCTCTCTCCTCAAGCTCTGCTCTCAACTCTCCCTTCCTTTAGCATGGAAAAGTGACGTTGTTTGGTCGGCTCCTACACATCCCACAGGACTTCACCCTTAATTAGTCTTGAGCAAGTACAATGCAGTGTGCAACCAAGCATTCTTTCACAAATATTTCACAAAGTGAATTCCTTCACGACGATTTCAGCATGTTACTCTCTTTCAACAGGCTGCACACCAAAATCATTTCCCCCAGTCTAAAAGGTACATGGCTTTCAAATATGCTTTGAAATTCCTCCCACTTTGACATACACAGAAAGTACTTCTATCATTTGCAGAATATTTTAACTGGCTTCTTAGCAGGACAGAGGATTTCACTAACTCTGAGGAAAAAAAAATGTGCTTTTAAAGTTACATTTCCGATCTCTAGAACAAGATTAATGTAAATTCTTTTTCTAATGCTAAGATTCCAGGTACTCCAGATGGCATTAATGAGATCTGTGTAGATTATAATTATGCTACCTGTATTTTCTTCACGCTGCTTCAAGAATTCTGGCAGTAAACACAGCTACATTCATGCTGGGAATACTTTTGATGTGAAATAAGGTGAAAGGAGGACAAACATTTGATATACTTTCGTAAGACAGAATCTACTTTACACAGAAGTCTAAATGTCAGAGAGGCAACAACCCACAATCAGTACAATAGCAGTTGGAAGGTTAATACAGCTCTGTATATGCCAGTTTGCCTCTTCCACTTCATTAAAAAGCTGGATGTCTACTCACCAGTTTCCTGGGGGAAAGATGTTCATCCATAAGCAGCTCTCCATCGTCCTTAAACAGCGGACTGGGATTTGGGTTGCCTTGCCAATTCAAATCAGTCTCCTGGTCTGCAGATGAGCCCAGACGAGAAACTCTGTCAGGATTCAACTTCAGGTCCATCTCAACATGCTTTAAACAAAAGGATAACAAGCAGTCTGATTTTCTCTACCCGTATTTATTATTTTCCTGTCAGCAAAATCTATTTTGACTTCCATTGCAAGACAGAAAATGCCTATGGAGATACAGGTTTCCTTAAGCAGCATGAACCCAAAGCCATGCATTACGTAACGCACATTCTTCCTTTTCTTCACCCTCAAGAGCTACCTGAGTCCCACACTTCATTCAGCTTTGAGTGCAAGCTTTTACAGAAAACTGTAAAAAACCTGTATTGTTTGCAGGTATACAAGAAGCCAGGCATACCTATAGCTCTGTACAAAGAAGAAAGTTGAGAACAAACAACTCAGGACACTAGTCCTTTCCAGCCTTCTCACTACTCCACTCATCCCTTTCCAGTGCCAGTGAGCTTCCCATCCGCACAGGCTCCCTACCTACCCATTTCCTCTCAAGAAACATGAACAACACTCAGCAAAATCTGCTGGACTCCAGACTGCAAGTTCCAGTACCAAGGCACACCACCACCTCTCTCTGGCATTTTGAGCTCTGCCTGCAGGTAGCATGGACAGAACCTGTCTGTATTTGCTGTCCTAAATCAAACATCCCAGCACTGTTACTGGCTCTAGGTTAGGAAGGCCATGGCTACTGACTTCTAGTTTTGAAGACAGTCTTGGAGAAAATAAATTTAAAATACAATTTAAACGAAACTGTGTATGCTCCAAGTGAGGAATGAAAGACAAAGCTTGAAGATGAAACACTTCAAAAGTGACCATTCTTCAATTCCCACAGATATCACTTTCACAGAAATATTAACAATTAACTTTGAAATATGAGAGTAAGCATATGTTCACTTGTTAGAGTCAAAAAGCAATCGGCTGCACCCAAATGGTACAAGCATTACTGTGATTTACACAGCTATTTACTACTACTTGGCAACAAGGAAGTGTCACAGCTGGAAACACTGCTGTAACAACAAAAGGCTAGACTAGAGAAAAGCTGTCTTGCTCTGCTGAAGGGACACCTGCAGTTTTGTTCTGTTCTCCACTGTGAAGCAGTATTTATTCTTAGTGCTGGAAAAGTAATTAAATGATCAAGCTAATCATAACTGGCTGACAAAGCATCAGTGGTGGCCAAGACCTGAGAATTACCACTTTCCTTCCTCCTCCCACTAATAAACAGTTAAACACAGAAGTAACTTCTGTTAGGACAAATAGGAGTTCTGACTGCTCAGCTGGCCATCTCTACTCGAGAGGACTGACTCAGGAGAAGGTGAAAGAGGTTTGGATCAAAAAGACTTCTTTCTCTGACTACTCAAGTCCAGTCAAAATTCTTCACTTGCACAAGAAAAAGAAATTCAAAGGACTCAGTACTCTCAGAAAAAATAGCAGCCCTTATCCAAACAAAAACAGCAACAAAAACCTGATGACACACCAAACCTCTCCCTGCAGAATCTCCTACATTAGCAAGGGAGGAACCAATCCCTCATATTCCTAAGTGCTCCTTCTGTAGACTCATCAGGCCAGAAGAGCCCACAGAAAGCAAACCTTATTTTTTCCAGGTCACTGCACCTACCTGGCAAGCTCTCTTACAGAAGCTGACTGCTCAAATGTGCTACACCTAAGCCACAGAATATTCAGCGCCTAAAAAACATGTTCAACATAAATTCTTCAGAGTCACACAGCTCCTTTCAAACTTTCTTACTGGCTTATAAAAGAAGCACCAAAAAGTGAATTGAGTAGTGGTATTTGCAGTTTCTAAAACCTCAGTATGCCTATAGTAGTGCAAGGACAACTTTCATACTTCAGCCCATTAGGAGGGAAAAGAGACCTGAAAAACACTGTGTCTTGCATTTTAGAAGAAAAGTTACAATGCATAAATTTCTATTACGTGTTTCTTTTTCTAAAGAATTCTAGAATTTCTCAGACTTTTTTTCCTCTACTTTCTGTAGAACAGGTCAGTATGATTTAGCCAGTATAGAGTTGCAAGAGTCATCAGTTATCCAAGAAAATTAAAGAACCTTCTGTGATATGAAGATCTTCTGGCATTGTGATTATTTTCCTAAGAAGGAATTATCTTGGTCACTAACGGACTTGGAGTAGAATATGTCTGTCACATAAATTCTGGAATCCTTTCCCAATTGCACAAGAGTTGTATTGGACTGTGTGCAAGTACTGGTGGTTCTCTCTAATTCAAGTGAGAATTGTTATTATCCGGAGATAATCTTGTAAGTTATCAGAGCCAAGTGGAGCAATAGTCAGAGAACACTGATGTAATGTGTGAGCGTAAAACATAATGAGATAAGAGCAGGATTTTGTAGATGTGGGCTGCAAAGCGTTAACACACTTGCATAAAACAAGTTACTATTCTCCCTCTGTTGGGCCACCACCATCACATTTCAGAACATCTTCAAATCTTTGAAACATGTTGATACAGCATTTACTTCAGGCTTGACAAGGAGATCAATTCGTGGCTTAATATCTGAAGTAATACTTTGTTTTATACTTCCTGCTATTGATCTGCTCTTGTAATTATTGTAACATTGGATTAGTGAGGAGAAAAGTATTTTCATTACAAATTGTTTGGGATCAAGTTGAATCATTGTCAGCAAGCAAAACTATTTTTTTAAAAGGTTTCTATCACTTCAAAGCTTTCTCCAGAGAAGAAAGAATCTCCTCCTGAACATGGATCAAAAGAACATGCTCAAAATGAGATTGTAGGAAAATTAAGAGCGCAGGAATTCTAGTGGCGAGGTGCCAATCTTTTGTAAAATCCATGAACCTCTGAAATCTCCAGCACTACGTAGGAGCAAGAAGTGGGCCTGGCACAACATTTGTCCTCCTAGAGACACAGGAGTCACATTGCTCATTTTCATCAGGTCCATCTGATAAACCCAAGGCTCTGCCAAATGCACAGGACAAACCAATGCTGATCCAAACTAATTTCAGCCTCAGTGGGACAGTTTACAGGGACTGGAAAGACTTTTGTTGTCACTAAAGAGGTCTGAAAAGCCACAAATCTGAAGATTTCCTTCACGGAGAAGATGGCTGCATTGCATGTACGTTGGATCTATGTGCTGAACAGAACCATTCCCGCTGTGCAAGGACAGAACCTAACTGCACCTAGCACAAACCTGCAGTGAGTCCCGTGGGACAGCAGAGCAATGCCAGTAAGCACATGAATGTGTCAGGGGAAGAGAAAATGGCTGGAAAATAATGGAGTTTTATAGTGCATGTGAACACCGAGAAGAATAAAAGAATGAAAGAAACCAATAAATTAGTTTTTGCAGGATTTGCATCAAAAGTCTTAACTTGGCAGACTTTTACATGTGTGGATAACTAGAAGCAAATAATCACTGAGTGCAGCAGAAATCAATGAGCAAAGCAGTGAGATAGAAGATTTTGAATTCTACCAAGAGTTAATCTGCCAGCTTTCTCCACAGCTGCCACTCTCTTTACCCAAGCGAGTGTGTGTGATCATGGTAAGCTATTCAATTCACAGACATGTTGTGACAGTTCATTAAAAACTGCAGGACATTTTCAACATTTATAAATACCAGTAATAAAGACCATTATTAAAATTAAATGATCCTTGGAACAACATGTTATTTAAAATCCCCTCAGAATACTGCAATTTGCTAGAAAGAAATTGGCAGAGAATAGTTATTTGATGTTCTTAGGGTCTGACAAACTGGTAAGACTCCAAGATTTTATTTTTCTGCTACAAGATTTATCGAAGAGTCAGTGATAGGATTGCGTATTCTTCATTAAATATATATTAATACGCATTTCAAATTCAGCAATTGCCAGAAAATGTTTGACTCAGTATTAATTACAGCTTCTTAAAACCGGGAAAGAACCTCTGAATTGTGTGACTAGGCATGATAATTTCTAATGCAGCCTTCATGACATTACCTAAAGAGCTTGTCCAAGCAATTAACTTACTGTTTAAAAAAAAAAAAAGACCCCAAACAACAGCAATTAATTGAGATTCACTATAGGAAAGGCATATACCTCTATACATTAACATCCCATACAAAATGGAATCTCAATTGCCTTAGTCCAGCTTCTCAACCAGCATCCTCTCCTGCTCTGTGGCTACTCATGCCTTCACTGGACAGGAAAGGTGCCATTTCAGTGGGGGTACTGCAACTTCTGGGCCCTTATCTGTATGTCACCAGCCAAAAATTTCTCTAGAAAAAAAACCATTTGAGAACCACTGTGCTATCTATCCCTTCATGACAGGGAGCTTGCACTGCAGACTTCCATTTCTCTTATCTTGCGTAATATAATTTTTGTCTGTTTAATTCAGAATCACAAATTACAGTGGTGCCCATACTGTTACCACTGACACAGAGTGAAAACAAAGAATTCTGTATTTACTACGGATTTGACAAAACGTTTGGTTTACAAGTCCCAAGGGAACTATGAGTGCCCTTTTAAAGTGTAATTTTGCGCAAGTGCACTGCAGATAACCTCTTCTGGAAAATAACTATTTGGGCAGCTGGAATTTACTATGATGTCATCAGGAAACTACTGTTACAACAATCCACCCATAATGGCAAAAACAGTTCCTGCAACATTCATCTAATATAAAGCATCCTGCAACACATCAGTCTATTTTAGCAGGTGCAACTTCTAAAAAGCTGAAAAATAAAACACTAGTCCTGTTATTAATATGCCTTTTTTTTTCTTTTTGGTGTATGACTAAACAATCTGATTTTAATCTTCTGGTTTTGTTAAGCAGAACAAGGTAACAACAACTTCAGTAATGCTATTTTAATATCGAGGGATCATGCAAACACTATAAAGAACATTCATAAATATTCCACTTCTGTGCCCCACGAAAAAAAAAGCTTTAAAGAGAAAGCTGAAATATTAAGATAACAATATCCCATTTAATGTAATTAAAAATTCACTGACTTTAATGACACTGAATTACTCGAATGCTTACAATGATATTTTTGTGTAACTGTTCAGTCAGTTTGAAGCCTTGATTCAAGCATCCAAATGTGCACATAAAGCAAGTGTACTGATTTATCTCATTTGTTTACCTTCCTCATTTACGGTTCTAAAAGCTCTAAGAGTGTTCCGACAGTTCTTTGCTATTATATTTAAATCCTGCTCTACAACTACCATAACCATGGCAGGTAAGCCTTGGGATCTATGTCCCACAGACTCCTCAGGGAATGCTCTTGGGAGCTTTGTGGACTTTGTGATACCCCCATGCATGGAGCTGAGTTCAAACTGTGCTGTCACTCAAAGCAGCAGTGATCCCAGAGAAGAAGATGCATGTTACAAACCCAGACACGGTTGAGATAAAAGATGTCTAATATTCTTTAAAAACATAACAGTAATAATAAAAAGGCAATGCCTTTAAATGTCACCTATTTCTCCTTTATATATCTACAGATTCCATGTAGATATATAAATATAATAATTTCATAATTACAATTCCATATGTAATACTTTCCCCCCGAGATCCTGCCGAGCAGGGTGATGGGAAATGTTTTATCATATGAGCTGGAAATGCCCCTATATTAAATAATTCTGGAGCTAGATTGCCAAATTTTTAAAGAAACTTCCCTGTCTGACCATCCAGGACCAAAGTCCCTTCAGAGTGGGTGGCTCCAGTGACCCCATGAGTGCCCCTCTTGGTCCCTGCACACCCCACACTCACACAGTCAGACACGGTTTGGCTCAGCCCTGAGTTTCCCACAGCAGAGTCCCAGATGTCTGGATCCTTAAAGCAATTTAATCTTGGTGCAGTAATGCAGAAACAGCTCAAGCTGGTGCCTCTAGGGACAGACCCTCAACAAAGGAATTCCCAGGTTTTGTACCCTCCATGTCTGTGATAGTCTGGGGTCTTCCTGCTGAGCCCTTGGCTCCCGCTGTGTCCGAGTCCCCGGTCACCTGGCCGGTGCCACAGGCCCCTGTGCCCTTTGTGGTGCAAAGGGTTGGCACCAGGTCATGGCCCTTTGCCTGGGGCTCCCACCATGTCCCCCATCCAGGGCACAACCGGCAGCTCCCACTGCAGCTGCACACCCAGTACCTGCTCTAAGTGTATTGCTCAACAAAATGTCCTCATAGCAGGATATAAAAGCAGATCACTCTCTATTATATGTTCTATTACATGTCAAAGAAAAAATAAACTGAAGTCCAATCAAGTGGTTTTAGTTCTTAGAGTCCTGTGGTGGAAGGTGGTCAGTGGTAATTTCTGTCTGGCTACAAATGTTCATTGATTCTCTCTGCAGTGCAAGTCTCCAGATAGTGGCTATGGATGAGTATGGATTATCTAAATCCTTAGCTGAAACTGCAAGATGCTACAGATTGAGGGGTTTTTTTCATCCATAAGTGAACTTCCTGCTGTAAGAAAATGTCTCAAGACACTCTTCTGCTATCTATCCCCACAATGAGTCCTAGAAAAGCAAAGCAGAGAGCAGGATGTGGGGATAGTTGGTGAACAACAAGGGTTATGGAAAAACAGAGCTCCGAGGTACCAATACCTTCACTCTCAGCAGGTTGCCAAATGCACTTATATTTGTTTCATTGGACTAGATAACAGTAAGCCCCTCACCATTTTATCAAGGCAGCCAGGGATCAGGAAACCACATTTGGCCTTTCATGGCCCCAAGCTTTTATCCAGCAGCGTTCAGATGTTAAATAGGGGAGAAACAAGGCTGCTGTAGTTAAAATCCTCTTGTCCTTACGTAGGGGTCCCGTCATGGATAGCTAACGATAAGGTACACAGGAATCAACATATCTGTGCTTGTCACACACACAGATCCTGCCTTAAATGTAAATGTCACAGGAAGAGGTATTTACCTTCCTTGCACTTAAAAGGCATAATTCAGCATTTTCTTAAAAATTCAGATGATAGGCATGTTACTAGACATACTAAGAAAGGACATAAGCAAGGCAAGGTTTTGCAGAATCAGTATCTTTTCAAGATGAACAAATATATTCTAACCCATGGACTCAGAACTGAGTGACAGCCCAAAGCTGCAGAGAAGAAAAACTCCATGGTTTTGGTCTTCACAGCGTTTTTAAGTATCCACCATTTAGAAGCATTTCCAGATTCCAGCTAAGAAAAGGACAATAAAAGCTGACCTTTTTTCCCCAACTATTATTGCACTGCATTTATGAGCCTTTTGAAATAAAAACTATCTATGCAGGACAAAAATGCATCATATATGGCATTTCTGAGTTTCAACATACTCTGGTTGTCCTCAAACAATTTTCAGTCCAGTTTGTTTGGTAATTAAGCTATTTGAAGCAAAAAATTCCTTCCTGGCCTGCAAAGCCATTTGAAGAGCAGCTGGGAAGTTTCTGATTTCCAATGTGTTGCTCACATGGGACAGACTGTATAAAAAGAGATAGATTCTAGATGAACTTGTAGAAAAACACGGAGGAGTGGATGATGCCACAGGAGCTTATTTAGTAACAGACATTGCCAAAATTTTAGCAAGGGCAGAAGACTCACAGTGAAAAGGACCTCGGGAAATCAGTTTGGGCTACTGATGAGGTGGCATTATAACTGTCCTGCTGGGCCAAGGCAGATCTCCAGATAACTACTGTGGTTAGGAACAGATCCTTTAAAAACAGTATCAGAAGCAGAGGTAGTCCAAAGAGATCCTTCCCCTGGCATGCTGCTGTAATTTCTGGCAATCAGTATCTCCCCAGTCCAAAAGGTGTTCAACAGCTGGGGAAGCAATAATTTGTCATGTCTCCAGACATAAAAAATAGTCATCCAATGACTAAAGAAGACACTGAAATTTTATCAGGAAGCAGTTTTAAAAAATGAGAAAAGTGCATTTTTGCATTGTATTTATATAAATTGTGGAAGACTGGCATAGGTTGTTTGGAGGCTAAAATTAGAAATTAGGTCAAAAGCAGTTAGAATTATGGAGGATACATCCAACTGTCCATGTCAGTCATTAAATTATAGCTTTCTTTTGCATCATCCCATTTTTCATCTCCTCTTCTGTCTGAAGCATTTCATGGAAAGAATTTCAGTTCTGCCATTTACCCTCCAGGATGATCAGCTTTGCACATAAGATTCAAGATACGGCCACAGAGACAGTACATGAACCTCCACTGCTTTCAACTCCTATTCTCAGAAGTTATAACACATTTTGTCTGTTTGACCAGCTGCAAGATTATATTTTCAGATAACAAACACAATAGCTGAATGCTCTTTCCCGAGTGACAATAATTTACCTAAGCCCCTTCGTTCTATGTTTCTTTTCCCCACTTTGAACTTGAGTGGATACTCCATTAAAATAAAGCAAACCCATGCCCAATCACCACATATGCTAGGAACACTGAAAAAAAAAGAAATAAAGAAAACCAAAGTAGTTTTAGAACTCCATTCTAAAAATTAATTTAAAACTAAAGATGTAAAATATGCAAGATAAACAGCCAGTGTGCTATACTTTGAATACTGCTTCCAGATGTGAGAAGCTGTAGTCAAAGAAATGTGTGCTTTCTGAATATTTTTTTAAATATCAGATAATGTTTCTTTGAACTAGCCAGGGTCCACAATCTTTTCCTTTTAATACAGACACACTAGTATTTATTGCATCTGCCACGGCAAATCTGGTCTTCTGATTTGTATTACAGCAAGTACTTGTGACCCTACTGATATAAAATAAGTTTTGTTTTCAATTCTATTTCAAGCCCACATACAAATAAATAGAAGGTATAAAAACACTAACCATTATAACTAGCAAACTAAAATTATGCAGATACATCTAAATAATTAATTTCTGTGAAAAGCTCATGAATTTTCCAATTTATAAAAATAACCTCTTCATAATTCCTCACAAAAAAATATTAATCCATTCCCATTCGTGACAAACGTAGCAATCCCAAATTTATGGTATGTTACATAATGTTATTATGTTGCTGCACTTTTATACTACTTCAAGCATTGAGGATAAATGTGATTTCTTTAACTGTGTCCCCTAAGGAACTTCAGTTAGAAAAGCACATCCATCATCACCAATAATATCATTCCAGCCCAGTGCTAAACTCGCATCTGGTATCACATGGAATCTGCATCCTGCTGTATATAAGATCAGGTCCCTTGAATTGTGTAAGAACAGGCTGATGGCATCCCAGGCCACGGGCAGAGCCTGTTCTTTTACTGACAGCAGTGTACAACTAACAAATTGAGCTGCCCACAGGTAGATGTATCCATATATCAATCCCTTGAGAGGTCAGACCTCCAGGAGCATAGTCGTTCTCAGTGTTAAAGCCAAGAGAGAGAACATAAAGTCCAGTGAAAAAAATTACCACAACATCCACAACAAAACCTGTTAATGCCAGCAGCTCTGAGATCTGACATGCCTGAACACTGTACTTTTAATCCAAGATTTTGGATTAAAAGGCAAGGCAATCTGGCAAGGCAAGGCAAATTGGAACCAGAAAAAATAACATGAAGAAAAATAATAGCATTAAATGGGAGAGTAATTTTAAAATGTTCTGAAACATTTTCTGTCATTTGTACATTTGAAATCACTTTACCTTTTCTTCCACTGCCACTGCTGTTCTGCATCATTTCCCATTCCTCTCCTACAGAGATTTTAATTTAGTAGTCACAGCCGTTTATCTTCATTTATCTTGACTGACAGGTGCTCGTAGTGTTATTTAATTGTTCCATGTCCTGCTAAAACAACAGTAAGAATGCAATCTTCAAGAGAACAAAAAACAAAACAACAAAACAAACTCCAGAGATTCTGAGCACTTAACAATTAATAAAGAGAAGTACTTTATTCACTGTAGCAGCAGAACTCCATGTTCAATAGGGTTTAAAAGTGGAACAGGACACGAAGCAGTAGAGCCTAGAAGAGCTTAATGAGAGTGTAACTCATTACAGCTCCTGAAGAGATCATGAGAAGGTGAAGATAGAGAAGAATCTACATAGTTGGGGAAAAAAAGGTTTTTTACTGAACAAAAAGAACACTGATTTCCTAGTAGGAGTAAGTTGATTCCATGTTAGAGAAAACATTGTCATTGGAATAGCACGGGATAAAAGGTTAATGTCAACATTCAGCATACTTTCACTGTGCCAGCTGTCAGAAAATGTTGCCTTGTAAAAGCAGTCAAAATAGAAAACAGTAGGTGAGCAGGAACATTCATATCAGGAATCAATAGCTATAGAGGACAGGTGCAGAGCCAGGATAGTACAGGCCTCACAGACAGGGCAAAGGGAGAGCTGAAGATATCCAATTAACTAATTACTGACTGCTAAAAACTATGAGTGGGTAAAGTGAGTTTCTTGTTGACAGCAAGTTCATTCCCAAATCATTCTCCATACCACAGAGGGGTATGAGTAGGACAGGGACCACATCTGAGCCCTTTCTGCAAGAAGCTGAACAAAGCTTAAAGCCCATAAGCTTGGCACCGGTGCATCTCTTCAGGCCTTCAAGAGAAACTGAGGAGGCACCATGGAGGAACCATGTTCTCTCAGCGTGAAATACCCGGGGATACTTCTACAACTTACACCTGCCCGGGACTACTTACTCATCAACTTTGTTCTCTTCAGAGCTCCACCAAAACATAAAATTTAAACACGCTGTTACATGTCCCAGATTCATTGTCAACTCTGACATAAACAGAGACTTTCAGTGTCAGACCTCAGGTGCTTTCCACCTGCACATTGGCTGGATTGCTACAGTGATGCACATGCTTTGGGGGGGTCTTCAAGCTCTGGGACGCATTGGAGTCCGTGTGTCCCGCTCCAGTCCAGCGTGTCCCACACCGACCACGGTGGTCACCACAACGGCCTTTTTTCAACTGCCCTTAAGCCCGGGTGCACAAGCCGAGGGTAAGGAGGGGAACTCAGCCCCACGCCCACCACACACACAGACATCTCCCGCTGCTCCCTCCCTCTCTCCCACGGGCCGGCTCCTACCTACCGGCCGTGCCGGGGCCGCTGGGCCGCGGGGAGAACGGGAGAGCAGCGGGGAGGCAGCGACAGCGGCCGCCCGTCGCCCGGCAACGCCGCGGCCCCGGCACCTGGAGCGGCCCCCGGGCCCGCCCAGCCATCCTCCCCATCGCCGCCGGCCCCGCCCGCTGCCCGAGCCGGCAGGAGGAGGAGGAGGAGAGTCTGGAGATTCTCCCGAGGCGGGAAGGGTTCACGGCTGGAAACAGCAGAGGAGCGTGCTTGCAGTGGGAAACGTGGCAAGGCAAACAGCGGGAGCAAAATGGGGGGAGCAGGGGTGGGCATGGCACTGAGGACAGGAATGGGAAGGGAAAGGCAACAGGACCCTGTGTGGGATTTGGGTGATAGGTGATCACACGGCTGAAGGAGGGGTTGGGGACATCTCTGTTCCATACAGCATCCAAAATCATTGCTGGCCGATAAAAAACTAATGACATCATCATGTGCAAAGGTGACCCCATACGCCTGCAGCGTGTTAAAGACCAAATAAGGCAGCTTGTGGCAGGTAGCAAGGCTGGTTTCACCAAATGATTTTGCATTAAAAAAAAAAAGAACAAACAGATTAAAAGATTAAATTTCCAGACCAGAGTTGTCAAAAGATTAGACACATAAGAATGAAGTTTATCATAATCTGGATCAAACAGATGTGGTTCAACTTTTGTTGGTGACATTATCAAACATCTCGGTGCAAGAGTGCGATTCTAGTGCGGCTCTTACCATTCTCACTCACACTTAGAAGATGCCTACATTTCCACATTTTGATATAGGACTCCTAAATCAGGCACCTAGGAAGATGTGATTGTATGCTCGGTGGTCCCACATGAAATGCCTGCTTTTTCAGGGGTTTACATTCAGGATAGTACCCAGCATTTTCTTGGGAGCAGCCCTTAGCAGTGCTTCTCTCAGAGGCAGGAAGGCAAGAGGTCTGGAGGGAAGACACAGAGCCCTGCCTGCCATGTAGAAGAGGCTGGGGTTTTGACTACACTGCTTGCATGCACTCACCCCCTCACACCTCCCATATATTCTGTGCCTTTGTGAGGATGAGGGAGAGCAGCAGCTGCTGGTGCATTGCATCAGCATTTCCTCTGCAACTACATTCAATTTACTCTAGGGTCTGGAAAACACTTAGACTATAGGTCAGGAAATGTGTTGACTCCCCTCTTGCAGGGTCTGACGGTCAATTAACATCAGAGAAAA
This sequence comes from Rhagologus leucostigma, assembly GCA_013397725.1. Lineage (NCBI taxonomy): Eukaryota > Metazoa > Chordata > Aves > Passeriformes > Rhagologus > Rhagologus leucostigma. The sequence goes on from VZTD01001645.1 coordinate 939,351, forward strand.
TCACCAGGGGCCTGATTTTCCAAGGTGATGAGCACACTCAGCTCCACCTGGTGTCATTGCAATCCAGCTTCCCATCTTCACAGGAAGGAAGGCAATGGGCCTTGACGTGCTCCAGGAAGGTAGTGTGATTCAGTTAAAACAATACTGAATCAAGCATCTGCCCCCAGAATTTTATTCCCAATTCTGCCATTTTTTTTCCAGGTAACTAGCTCAAGTCACCTTGACTCAGTTTCCCAACATACACCTTCTTGGGACACACTTCCCAAAGATTATTTGTGGAGTACATGTATTGTGTATGCACACATCTGGGTGGCAGCTTTCTTCTTTTCCTTGTTTTGCTGGAAATAATCTACTTATGGCCAACGCAGTCTGAACTATTTGAAACCAATCAAAGAAATGTATCTTTCCATCACTGAGGAAGAGAAAATTCTGGCACAATTTCAGGGTAGATACAGAAGCTTTACGTCTCTTTATTCAGAGTTACTGTAATTGTGCTGGCACCATTCCCAGAGCTGAGCTAAGCTCAGTGAGAAACCCGTAAATTAATAACTGTGGAGCTGATGTGATCTCTATCCAGGAACCACGTTGTACATTCATGAAGATTGATAGGAAAGAAAAGTTATGTTTCAGTTTATCTAAGAAAGTTTTAGAACCTTAATATTGACAATTAGCATACCTTGGACCTACCTGGAGACAGTGGACCTGATTCTGATCTCACCTTCACAGGAACTCCACAAAACGTGTTACGCTGGATTAATTATATTGGTGCTACTCAGATGAACAGGAATTGGGTGAAGTCTCCTCTGAAAACCAAACCTAGATAAACATGCTTTTCCTTTGGGATTCTTCTTTTACAAGAAGAGATTTGTCTGTTCTTCTGGTTTTATTCAGTCACAAGCAACATCCAATCAACCCAGTCTCTAATTAATATTATTGATCAATAGATAATCGCTGTTGCTACTTGCATTATTAACATTTAAGAATTTCAATGTACTACAGCTCAGAAATGCAGAACCAGAGGGGAATTTCTGGTCAGAGGAAAGTTTTCTGCTATTGCGCATAACCCCATCAGAGTCATTTATATATATATATCAATGCCTCCCTCCTTCTGAAAGATTGGTTCAAAGTGTCTCTCTGAAGATAGTTCCCCTTGCAGCCTGATCTCTTACCCTCATTAGCCAGCCCTGTAATCACCTTTTTTCTTGTAAGAATCCCTTTTCTAGCACAACTAACAATTTCATAGAATCACAGAATAGTTTGAGTTGGAAGGGAGCTTTTAAAGGTCATCTGGTTCAAGTCAGTAATACAGAAAAAGGATATTCATCTCCATTTTATACAAAAAGACAAAAATCAAAACTAATCTGAGATTAAGTGGAGAACTCATACTATGGTACTGCCACCTCTATCCAGACTGCAGTTCTGCTAGAAAATTCTCCCATCTTCTTGTACTGCATGATAAGCAGAACCCTGACAACTTTGGTAATTCTTCTACTGGCTAAGAACTAGCAGCTACTGTAGCATTTTCAAAAAAAATCAGCTCAGGTCTGCAGAAACAGCTTTGAAGTCTCGACTGTGGCATTAACCTCATGATTTCATGTGATTGAAGTCACTGTGTTCAGGAGATGATGTAAGAACAGTTTCGACCGCAGCAGGTGTTTAGAAGTTCATCCTCAGAAGCAATGAATGAGGCTGAGAGGGAAAAACAACTGATCCAAAGATCCGGAGGATGACAGGAGTCTGTGAATTGAATTTATTTTGCTGTCACTGCACCTGGCATGAAAAGAAAGGGCAATGAGAGAATCCAGTTAATAAAACATCTTCTCTGATTCAATGAATCTGGGCATTTGTTTTTGCTCCTTTTCACAGGCTTATGTGAATTCATAAACTGCAATCAGAAAGGAAAGCTTCATCAGGAAACATGTGGCATTTTGTACAAAGCTGTATCTTTTCAAACTGAACTAAACCTGGAAAAACTTTTGATAACAGTTTTTATAGAGTGTTTTAATTCACACTGAAAGATGGGCATTCATAGTTTTATGTTGCCCTTGCTTCTATAAACAAGTAAACCAAACTACTGATGTCACCAAAGTCGCACAGAAACCGTGTGTGGCCTTTGAAGGTGACCACACACTTCTGAGGTCCTGAGCCAGTGCTGAGTGACAGAACCTGTCTCCTCTCACTGCTGCATGCTCACTCAAGGAAAGTGAACACCCTCCTTGGCTTGGTAGATTTTTGGGGTACTAGAAGGCAATAAAAATGGCAAATAACACCTTGTCATGGTACAGAGTCTCTTAGAGAAAAGGGAAGTTTAAGACAGGCTTCAGTTGTGTTGGAATATCTCATTAGCTTAAACCCTGATTCAGCTCTGCTGGGAGGGAAGTACTGTGGTGGAATCCCACTTACTTTCGAGCAATACTTGGTGCAGATGCCACACCAGAGGGATTTTTCCTTCCTTTGTACTATTGCTTTAGAAAAGCAGGTTCTGGTTCACGACCAAATGATTCTACTCAGAAGTAGGTGCATTACTGTGCAGTCAAGATGACTGATTAGGATGAAAGACATGGGGTAGCACAGGTGAGATAGGGCACTGTATTAATATTTGAGCCACTGAGCGAGGGCTGCATAATTCCAGAAGTGCTTATTTCCTATTTCTGCCTTAATTTTAATGAAAAGTTGTAAATAAATCAGTAAATGTAATATTTTTCTCCCTTTACATTTTTTACAGGAGAAAGGAAACAAAAGCTTCTTATCTGAAAAAAATACTGAGAGCCAGAAAAGTATGCTTGTACTCCCTTGTTTATATAATTCCTGACTCAAGATGAATCAATGGTAACTTAAAATGCCTGTGTATAAATTATTATTATTTTGTGCCTCTGTTCAAGGCCCTCTACCTTTCTCAGTTTCTTTTGGGTGAAACTATTTCCTGGTTTTGGAAAGCTCAAGGATGCTGTCTGCACACATCTGCTTTTCCAGTGTACAGTATCCTGTCCCACGGTATGGGACAAGTCCAAAGCTTCTCTGCAGCTGCCAGATGGTAATTTTTACCAAAGAATTGGTAGGTACAAAACCCAGCGTTGTTACAACTGTAGTACCACTGTAGGGCTTCATTCAGTTTAGAGGCATCACTGTGCTTGTGGTGGTAGGAATCCTCTGCAAGAGAAATCCTCTGCAAGAGAAGGTCTTGCTGAGAAGCCTTAAAAATGGCAGGTTTAAAATCCAAATATAAAAGGAAGAGCGCTGGCTGCAGGATTAATGCCCCTGGGACACAGAATGTCTCTTCCTGATGATATTTATAATCCACACCTGGACCACATTGTTGGTGGTCCTCGCATTTCTTCTGGGATGAATTCCATGGTCAATGATTGAGTTACAACTTTGTTTTCAACATTCAACTAAGGGGAAAATGAATTGATGTTGGAAAGGAGTTAGGGTCAATGACTCTTTCTCCACAGTTTTTCAGGAGCAACATTTGTTCTTTTTCATCGCTTGCTGCAGTGTAAAGGAACCTGCGGCCTCACTGCACTTTTTAGGTTTGTTTTTCCAAGCAGGATTTAGCTGTGAAACTCATCTAGTTGTCTTCAGACAGGGGAACCAGCAGCTTTCCAATGTGTACTTGCTTTTTCTGCCAATGCAAAGCCACCATAAAATGTTACCAAATCAGAAAGAGGTTGTTATTTTCACTTCCCATCAGTGTAAGTGACAACCTATGATGTGAAGCAGTGGAGAAGTTGGGGCTTTAAAAAAATTTAATCAGGTCAAAGCACCAGTTTGCATGCCATTACACCACTAGTTTGCATGCGCTTTGCACAGTCCAAAGCTTACTCTGAATGCAGCTCATGTACACCAGGGCTTTCAGCTATCACAGCAACAGCACCACTGCGAGCCACGCTACAGACAACAGCTCTGGTGAAAGTCCTCAACAAATCCCTGTCCTGCAGGGCAGGAAATAAGGTGGCTGAAGTGCAGTCTGCAGATGTGGAGGGAGATCAGCAGGTAGATAAACAGGGCCAGGCAGTTCTGCAGACTGGAACAAACACTGTATACCCTGTGCATCCCTGTGCTCACCCATGTAATCCTAGGGCCAGCACGTGTAGCCTGGAAGACACGGCTCCCTGTCCTAACATTCTAAGAGCCAAAGTGCCCCTTTTGCCTCAAGTGCCTCGCCCATCCCCAGGAGTGTTTCAGCTCCACAGTCTACGAGGTGATCTGTGCTTCCTTCAGGCTCAGCATCAGTGAATGAACTGAGCAAAGGTAAAGATGGTCCTCTCTGCTCTGTAAAAGGAACCCTTGACCCTACACATCTGCTTCTGCTGCAGGCAGCCTGGAGTCAGGAATGAAAAGGGATGCAACACACCACCATACCATACTGGGATTTTCCCTGGAATTTAAGCAGTTCAGGTTGCCTTTTCCATGGATAGCCTCTTTGGAAAGACTTGGGATTCATCTGTATTTGGGTCATTGCCATGTATAACTTCCTCTACACTACTAGAAGGAATCCTATCCTCTCAGAGAATGAAGAACGTTTCCCTGTCCCCAAAATGACAGGAGAGACCTGATTTCCAGACACTCTCTTTACAGCCCTGACTCCGATTTTGCATAATGTGTGCTTAGAAAAAGAACTGTGTACTTACATTCCAGCAGCTAAGTTAGATCAGTGATGAGAAAAGATGGATTATTGGTATGCTTCTCTATGTTTTATGCACTGTCTAGAAGTTTCAGTAAAATTCAGCTTCATTACCTAACTCAGCATGCTGGCTGAGAGCCAGACAGATGCTCAGTTAGTGTTCCCAAGTATTGAAAACCATAAAACACATCCCAGTCCACACGAATCTCACACTTACCTCAAAGCCTTGCCTGACGGTTTGTTTTCACGGCTGGATTTGTCAGCAGCCCCACTGTCTGGTGACAGCACATGGCATGTTGTCTTCTATAGGAGACTCCAGTCATGCTTGTAGGCCAGCTCTTTGGCTATGAAAACCTGCACTTTATCACTGCTCTTTGGCCCGAATGCCTGCACTTTTGGTTAAGCACTCCATCTTCTTTTCTTGAAACACCTTAAAAGAGACCCTGGGTTAACCCTTATAGTGGTTGAATAGAAATTCTAGTGCTTGAGCTGGGTGGTGGGCATGTGGCCGAGCAAATCCCTTCAGAAGAAGACAGAAATTCAGAATAGGAATCCTCCCATGTCCACAAACTACTTTTATCTGTAGGAGCCACGAAGCTCCTGTAGTACTGTGACTCACCTTCATTCACTTCCTACACAGTCTGAGCAAAGACCTTTCATTCCCAGATTTGCCCACCATTGTTAGTAACGGAGATGAACTTTTGACAAAGCGAAATGTGTGTCCCCCCAACAACTCCCGACACATCACCACTGGGAGAACCCCTCTTCCTTGGAATACACGCAAGCCTCCCCTGTCCTGCCCTACAACGGTCACTTCCGTATGCCATGATGCAGATGTACTAACACAGGGACATTTATAACAGACTATTCCATGTAATCTTGTGTACCAAACACTGGCAGCTGGCTAATATCTAAGTTATCAGTTGATTCGTCCCTGCACTAGCAGATCAGGTTACAAGTTGAGCTGATATTAAAAATACATTTCCTTCTCATTCTCCTTAAAAGCCAGTGGGAACACAAGTGTCTAGGACGCAACTATATATTCATTGTTTACTGGTTAACTCCTGGTTTGTGGAAGCAGATTTTCCAGGCGTAGATCACAACTTCCTTTTCTAGAGAATTGGACAGCTGGATGTGTGCCTACAGCTGTTTGCACAGGTCACTTCTTTCATCTTTGAGATACTCGCCTCACAACACATGAGCAACACACACAGCCCTTGGCAACCTGGCGAGTGAAATACAGAGACCTTGGGGGTGTGGGGGAAAAGGGGAGGGAAATAAATAACCACACCATGGGTGTGATCTCAAACCTACTAAAGTTAAAGGAAGTGATTTCAACATGCACCATCTACTCTGTAAAGAGGTGCCAAACTAAGTCTAAGCTATTGGGCTTTCCAAAACCTCCACAAAGACCATGTTTATAAATTGGAGTTGTGCTGATGACAACTGTTGTGATAACTCCTGGTCAGTAATCCTTAAAATAAAATCCTTGTTCCAGCAGCATGCTTGGCTGCAGCAAGAGCTGTAGGCAGGTACCAGTGACTAGGGCTAATGACAAAGCTCTGTCTGGATGGAGAGAGAAAGGAGAGACCATAAATAAAATGCAGGAATTGGCCTGAGGAATATTTCAACCATGGTTCCTTAAATATCGCAGGTAAGGAAAGATCTTAGAGTAGGAACTCTCTCCAATTTGGACATAGCAGTATCTGAGTACTTTTCATCCAGCAAATTTTGTAACACTGTTTATGAAGGAACTTTATATCATTTTTTTCTGCTGCAGCATAATACCTGCTTAAGCCCAACATTTTAAAATACCTTTGCCACATGGAGATGAGCAGGTGACTCAGGACAAACACGCAGACCTCAGCTTGGCCCTTGGATAGGTGCTGCACATTTGTGAAATCAACAGCTACAATATGCTTCTGGAAAAAAGCATGCCAGCCAGAAGGCAGATCTGTTTGCACAGTCACTGCACCTGGCATTACAGCCTGTGTTGCCATCCAGACCATCTCTATAGGTACCAACCATCCACGAACCGAGCAGCTCAAGGAGCCGGGACATCCCTCAGGATGGGACGTGCTGCTTGCTGCTGTACCAAAGCCAGCTGAATGACGTCTCAGAACAAGGTGCAATTTTTGTGTCAACAATGGGAACATTAATATGAGCGTCCGCAGGCTTCGGACCAAATCCCTTTCTTGGAACAATGCAAAGGGAGTTAAGGGGGTATTTTTTGTTGAGCCTAAGGCTGAGCTCCCCTGCTGCAGACTGCAGCACACAGACAGTGGTAAGTGTGTGCGGACAGACAGGACTTTGCTCTCTAAACCAGCCTGGCTCCTTGCCCAAGCTTCAAATGCAGCCTGTGAGGGTTTGACTCCAGACAATTTGATAGATACTGTGTGGGTGCTGGAGGCAAGAGAAGCCAAGAAAATGAAATATCTGTCTGTCAGTTGCTCTATTTCCTGAGATATTTAATACAAATCCTTCACTTCTGTAAATATACTTTGCATGCTGCTATAGGTAGGGTGTGGTTCTAAGTGTGATACTGTGAGAAAAGTGTGCAATACATAAACCAAAACTGGAGAGTGTTTCATCTACAGGCATCATTCCTTACAAGTGGTAATAACATCCATGTGATAAATTCATTTATTTCTGCAAACAGGTCATAAATTACATGGCAGCACAGTAATCCCCATTTATCCCATTCTTTGACCTCCTCTGCAATATGCCTATTGAGTCTTTTCTACCTGCACTGCTTTTAAATTTTTCAAGTGCCTTAAGCCCTCTGAATTTTGATCATCGATTGCCAACAACTGCAGTGATTAAACCGAAGCCTGAACCATCCCCATTACTAAAAACTCACCACTTGCCTTTTCTGCAAATCCCATTTACACAGAGTTCCTCTCCTCTTTCCCCTTGTCTGGCTCTGATTGAAAAAAATATGCAGGACCATTTCCCAGGGTTAATTTTTAATAGTATCCTCACTGCTGCAGCAGATGAAGTCATTTATTATCCAGCAGGCAGCATGCTAACATACTAGGCAATGGCAAATGCTGAAGGAGGTGACTCAGGCATAAGCAATCAGGTGGAGCTGTGCATTCCCACCTGCCGGATGGCTCAGCACAGAGAGTCGAGCACGGCGTTTTAGTTTACCCTACACTTGCATCTTCATCCAAGGGACACCTGGATTCCAGCCATGGAGCCAATGAGGTTTATTTGCTTCACAGTCATGTGTAAAGCATGTACATAAACAGAGGCCAGCCCTCCCTCCACCTGGGCACTCTTTTCCTCTAAGAAAGGTGGTCATCCCTGCTGCAGGAATGTGTCAGCCCAGGCAGTCTGGCCCTAAATAACACTTTGTGATCTCAGGCAGACTGGAGCTCAGCCTACCCACCTGTAAAACAGGTTTAATGGTAGTCGGCTTTTTTTATAGAAAAGCTGGGAGGATTACTTCATGTCTGAGATCTCTAGATGAGAATTGCTTAGTGGCAGAGAGCATTTTAAAAGAACAGCTCAAAGTTAGGGCCAGAGCAGGCTGGCAGCCCAGTGAGCAGGTAGAAAGGACTACAGAAGCTGCACTGTTCTTGTCTCATTACCCAAGAGCCTCAGAAAGTCTGGGATGCAGATGATTCACAAACCAGAAAGTGCTTTTGAATTACTTATTAAGTAGGATTCATGTTTTTTATGTTTTTTACTGTTCTGGGACACACAAGGTTGGGCTGCAGAATCCCTTTTGCCATCTCCTCAGAGTGCAATGTGGTGGTAATGTAGGGTTCACTCACCCATATATCTACCACAGTTGTATTTTTGCCTCCACAGAGTAGACCAAAGGCCACTGAAGAAGTACATGAATCCTCCCTGTATCTGCAGTAAGCTTTGGATCAGACCTCAGTAAGCCAACAAGAACGTGCGGCTAAACATGCTACAACAAGTTCACTGGCATGAGCTGATGTGCAGGAGAGCTGGTGCGAGTGTGCTCCTGAAAACCAGGAAGATCTTGACTACAGAGGCAGCAGCTTCCTGCTTAGTCCTCACTGGAGCACACCAGTGCCGCTTAAATGGGGAAACAGAGCAGCTCTGAACCCATTCCTTCCCCCGTGCACTATCCCAGAGAAGCCAGAGGGAGGGTATTGTTTTACTCTTAATTCACTTTGCGATCACGTAAGTCCCCCAAATCCCACTGCCAGTAAGCTCCAATGATTAAACAGCTCACTGAAGGGAAACTACAGCTAACACCTCCTACCCCTATCAAAGCATATTGCTAATGAGAACTGGGAAATCGCTCAGTGTTAATACAACATCTGTAGATTAACATAAGCTCACCCATGTTATCATAGTCAGTGGCTGAAATTCCATCAATCACTTAGATTCACGTAACATTTGTGATCAGTGTTTTCGTACGTTAACCTCAGTATTTCCCCAACCATCATCTGCTGACTGAAAGTGGGAAACACAAAGTCATAAGTCTAAAACCAGAGAAGATATTTGCAACATGCTGCTTTGGGCATCTCAGCTTAGGAATCTTGCAGGAGGTCTGACTTCTGAAATGTTTAGCATTGGTCCCCTGAAAGCCCCCAGAGAGTATCTGGGTGATTTGCACGTGCACACACACACACACACACAGAGTCACACCGCTGCTGAGCTCATGAACATCTGCCTGAAAAGTTACCTAGAAACATGCAATGGACCTGCACCAGTCCTGCAAGACGCAAGTGACTGCAGGTCCTCTTCTGCTTTTCACCTTCCCTGATGGAGAAGCAGGAGAAGAAAGGGGATGACCAAACCGCAGACAAAAAAGATGCTGTGGTCGACTTTATGTCTTCAGTGTGGGAAAGCTCTGTAATAAGGAACGGGGTAACTGCCAGCAAGAAGAAAATCTGTGTGAAACGAGTGTAGAAATACCCTGGAGACGTCAACTACACCACATCTGACTGAAGGGATGATTTCTACCCCTGTGCTGCTCTTGAAGGCATTTGTGTGGAAGGACTATGCCCTCACCTTTACAAGGGGCCTCTCAGGACAGCCTAGACAGGATAGTCACACAAGAGCACAGCCTAACTGCCAAGGGGACCTTCCAATATCTAACCTGGATCTCACCTGATGTGGGAATACCGCTACCAGCACAAGCTCCCAGGAAGCTGTGTAACTCAGGATCTCTAGCTCTGACAGAGAGCAGCTGTACTGCAGGACAGTGTCCACCTTCGCTATAAATAACGTCAAGGCTGAGGTCACCTATGGACTTCGTTACTGCAGCAGTGCGTATTTTAGGTAATCACAGAAAGGGATGAAGGGAGAGCTGGAAACACTGCACAACAGCATCAGAAAGAGGCTGCCACAGAGGAAAACAGCTGTCTGTGATGGAAAGGGACCAGACAAGCAAGCTTTACAAAGGTTAGGTAGGAATAGAGCACACGCTGGAGTGTCAAGTGCACTAAGAAGCAGAGAGAGGCTGGGAAGGCTGGATTCCATTCTCTTCTTCAGTCTATAGGGCGATTTTATTTTATGTGAGGACTGCTTCACATCAGCTTTACTTGCTTGCATAGATAGGAACCAAGGCTCATGGCATCTCCTTACAGCAGAAGGAAAACCAGAATTTAGTGAGGGGCTTAATAGAAGAGAAAAAAGGGCTCAGCAGCTTGAGTGTGATGATGATGAGGGCTGCATGGCAGGGACAATGTGTGGCCAGTATATTAAAAAACAGTCAAAGGAAAAGGAAACAGTAGTTTAACAGATAAACACAAATGTCTTTAATTCTATCTAGTTCTACCATGTGTGCATGCCTGAATCATGCTGTGCAACACTGCTTTGAAATTTCTGCAAGAAAGAGATGTAGTTAGCAATTGTTCTTTGATGCTGAGGGGAAGAAAATCTGCATTAGCTGATGAAGAAGAAGACTATTTTAAAAAGAATACCAATAATCTTAGTGTCTTCTCCAGGAGAACATGTGGGATGATCTGAGATTTCAGTACAAACTCATCTGGTATGGAGAGGCCTTGAACTACACAGATAAATCTGTTGCACATCAGTGAATGCAGAAATGATACAGAGCACAAGACATCCCTCAGCAACTCATCCTGCTTCCACTCTGGAAATCTGGCTCCTGCCAGCAAAAGTGACAGATGACCCAGAGCATGGTAAGTGATCCAAACTGTCCCATAAAAAAACCTGGTAACATATCAGTTGCAAACTGTTCAAACTTTTCTGTAGAGTCTGAAAAAGAAAATCACACGAGCACTAAATATCACACGGGCTTCTTAACAAAAAAATAAGGCTTCCAGTTTCCAAAGACCTGAATTATTGCTGTATGAAGACAAAGGCAAAAGCCCTCTCTCAGAGTGCAGTGATCTGAAGATCAGGCTCAGGAATGATTGACATTCCATTCAGGCTGACAGCTAACAAAAGCTCCTGTATATATGCCAGCAAGCCACTGCCAGGAAAATCAGTGTGGCTCCCAACTTGCAGATTTCTGCATTACCAGGCCTCCTACCCTATGTGACCCTTGCTGATCTATGCTGACAGGCTCAGCAGAGAGTGGAAGGAGATAGTACCTCACCAACTGTGGCAACTTTTGATGAGGTGGGGGCATTTCATGAAAGAATAAGTGTCATTTCTAAGTAACCCAGGCTCCAGACTCACCACATGATCAGCTACAAATCCCTGAAAAAAGCACGAATAGTCAAAAAGAACATTTGTCGGAGGCTGAAGCAAACACCCACAGGAACAAATGGGACACTGCAGAGGGCAGTGTGCTTCAGATCAGACTGAAACTGGCAGGTATTTGTAGAAAGCGACACTGTAAATACTCAGAGATCAAACCCATATCTCATCTCTTCCCCTGCTCACCCCATACAGCAAAATCTGAAGTCCAACCATCCCATCATCCACTTAGGTGAGGGCCCCATGATACCAACTACTGCATACCACATCTAGGGAGATGTGATAGCTGTTCATTCCCACAGTGTCTCTACAAGGAGGCTGACGGGGAAATGATCAGTTTTTGAATTATGTCTTTTGTGTGTGTGTGTGTGTGTTTGGGTTGTGGCTTTTTAACAGCAAAAAAAGGAGTCAGCAGCTGTCTATATTTTTAAACTATGGAACATAGATCTCCTTCCACTTCCAAGCTCTGATTACAAAGCCTTTCATCTCTGTGATTCCAGAGCATCTTCTCTGCAAGTTTCTATTCTCAGTTCAAAATTGACCAAATCCAACTGTTAGCAAAATTTATTTCAGTCAACAGGAATCTTTCCTCTCTCTGGCTTCGGTGGAGCTTGGGCCAGACACCTGACAAGATGCTGCCTTGCTTATTTCAAAAAGGAAATCCATGATAAGAAAGATCCTGTCCTGGATCTGATAACCCTCCAGAACTGAAAATTTTGCTCTGCCCACCCAGAATCTTCTGCAACATTTCAAATGGTTTGGTTGAAAGAAGCCTGAGCACTCTTATTTAGTAGAATTTAATCCAATATTAATGCCATTATTTTGGGGATTAAAAACAAAGTGGTCCCATTCACTGCTTGGGTCATCTGAAGCAACGTGATGTCTTTGCAGACGATATAGAGGAAGGTTTTGTTGATTTATTGAGGATTGATTAATTAATTCAGTGTTTTCTTTTGTTAATTGATTACTCCAGGAGATCTTTCCAGTTCAGTGTCTCTCCTAAAAACCCTTTGCAGCCAGGACTGACTGGTCTTTTTTTTTCTCTGTTTGGTCTCTCAGTTGGACTGCTGCTTCCAAGTCTTAGGTATCTCCAAGATTCCCAGGCCCTTGGAATGACAGTACACACTTGTAAAATCTCACATTTGTGACTTCTCTTGTGGCTATGTCTCTCTTGGTACAACCTGCAGTAAGGATTAGCCTGCTGACTTTTCCCAGTCTCTAGGAGACTGTGTTAAACCATAGTGTTGAACAGTTTTAGCATGGTTCCTTTGAGACGACTCATTTATCTCATGGTTTCTTTGTGCTGCAGGAGACTCAGATCTTTCCCCAGTCTTTTTACAGTCAGTCACTCACAGTATAAGAATTCACTGTCAAGAGTGAACTCTAGCTTTGCATCTCACATAGATTTATCTGATACATTAAGAGTTTCTTTTCAAAGGCTTCTTTCCAAGTCATGCTATTGTCAGGGTTTGTAATCTAGCAGTATTTTCTCTATAACCTCACCAGGAAGCTAGAAGAGAGTTGTCCATGAGTCATGAGAATTTTACCTGTGAATTCAGCTAGGCCCCAAGCAGCTCAGAAAGTTGGCCACTGTTTCTCAAGCATTAGTATTAGTGCATGAACAGCATAAATTTTAACTGGGAGAGTGTTTTTAAAATAGAAGGGGGAGCATACACTTCATTCCATCACACAGTTGGAGCTGTGTTACTTGTGGTTCAAATCAGTAGTCAAGGGATTAAGAAACTTTCCCTCACTTTTCAAATCTGTCCCACAGAAGACATCCTTTCCAGCTCCAGAGTAAAGCATACCCTAGACCACTCCAGATCTACAAATGAGCCTATCCTCAGCACAGGGTAGTTCCACTGGCCTCTGTGACTCTTTGCACAAACAACAGTTTTCAAAATTGTCCTCCTCTGAGCTCACAAAACTCAGTTTTTATTTCCTCCCAAAGTGGTAACTATGAGGGTTTCCCCTCTCTGTCCTTAGCTGATTCCCTTTGCCATTTTAAAATTCACTCACTAACCCAAGTAAGCTGTGTGGCAATGAATCTGTCCTTCACAGAAGCATCCCTGTAAAGAGAATGGCTTTGAAGACAGACTTTGCAAGCCTATTCCATCCTCTGTCCCAGGTAACTCCAAAATACTTACAGATCTGCAGACTTCACTTAAAAAAATAGAGGAGAGTAAAATAATGGAGACTGTCAGAGAATGCAAGCCAAATTAATTTCAGGATTGGTTCATCTCTTACTGGCATCTTCAGAGTTGCATCAGCTTGCTGAGGAAATGGATTTGTCCTTGTGTTTCTGAGAATCCAGGCTTGTTTCAATTCTTCTGAACACTTCCTTCTTTCTTTCTGACTGCACTTCAGCTTTGATCCAAATATCAGATAGGCCCACAAGGCAGATGACTTGCACTGAATTGAACACAAACTTCTACTGTCAGGTTCTGCTACCTAGATGATGCATGGCACACAAATGAACAAAACTGATAAGATCTCAGCTTCTTTTCATGTTACAGTAACAAAAGCACCTTGTAATGATAACTTTTTTTCTGTTCCTTAAACTGGTTGCCATGGCAAGTTACTTGTGTTACTTTGTCAGATACTACAAGGAAACAATTTGCATTCCCTAGAAAGATAGAAATTTTAAAAAGTCGATTGCTTATCAGTTTGCTTTCTGCCATGACACTACTCATCCTCTAAGCTCAGGGAGAGATGAGCAAGACAACATCCCAGTATGAGAAAAGGACTTGCAGGTTTCTTGAGTCTAGTGTATCTGCAGGAGGACTAAATTAAAAAATCATGAAGAATATGGTGCAATGGGGAAGCAAAACTCACAGGTATCTCTACTTTTCTCAGTATGCTCTCAGAGACATTCTTAAAGGGAGCACAGTGACAGAGACTTCCTTGCAAATACTTTCAAAGCAAATTCCGGTTACACAGAAAAAATATGCATCCAGGAAAAAGGACTAGGGTGAGCTCAAAAGCCATGGAAAGAACCAGAAAGCAATCTGCGTGATTAAAAGTCAGGTGAACTTGTAGATACTGTGAAGCAACAGGAGACCCAGAACAACAATAGCAACTGACACCACTAATCTACTCTCCGTGTCTGCTGAGAACTGATAAACCCTCCAGTATATCAAAAATATATGGTGCATATCTGGATGTATTAAGTACATATCCTTGTGAAGCTAAAAAATTACTGTGCTGATGATTTTGACGATCACAAGAAGACCTTCTCATGTTCTTTTGAGTTTTTTGCTACGGAGAAAGAAGGAATAATTCAATTTGGGTGTTTCTACTAGAAATCACTCCCAAAAAGACTCTAATTTTAAAAATGTCAGGGATAGCCTTGATCTGTAGCTGATGAGCAAGCTCAGTTGCTCACTAAGCTCTTGGCATAAGTCTGTACGTCACACAGTGGACAGCTAAGCTTATGCCTTGTCTACAATTCCCCTCTTGCAGAAGTTAAAGAGGGGGTAAAAATATCAAGGAGTTAATTTTGGGTCACAGCACCTACAAAAATCAGTGATGTACTTTCACAGACTGAATTCAGAGTGTTGATACAAAAAGTCATGACAGGATAAGCACGTCTATGAGTTATGGCCTTCCAGCTGCAAGCTACATACACTTTGGTGAAAACTATCATGAAAAATCGAAGGTATGGGAATGATGGAACAGCTTTTCAACTCCACTGCAGATTTTTTTTTTGGAGTTTTACTGTGGCAGTAAGGACCTAAGATACTCTCACTTCCCTTTTTATTGCTCTGCATGCCAGTAGACCCAGTATTTGATTAGCCTTCCTTTCCTGTCAAGCACGGCTTACAACAGTTAGAGCACTGCAAGCCAGACGTTTTCCAAGAATTAAACTCAAGTTTAGAGAATGGAAGGAATAATCTGCTCAGGAAGAACAAGTTTTTACAAACAGAATGGGCTATGACCTCAAAAACTATAAATCTGTGCTCTGACAAAAGCAATGGAGTTATGTTGCTTTGCCACAGCTGAGCATCTAGTCCCAATATTTTGCTTTTTTATCAAAAAGTAGAGGGGGAAAGAAGACACTTTTAAGCTATTATCACCCTCTGTGTCTTTGCAAGTCTGTGCCATCACCCCTCTGCGATTGTGTGGTTATGACTCACCAATAGGTGATTCCGTCTCTGTTCCAGCAGTCTGCAAACAAATAGTCCTCAGGTATCTCACAGCCTGATGTGATCTGGCACTGAAGAATGAGCAAGAGCGAGGCAGTTTCAGTCTCCTCTTCTGGTGTTTCTTGGTTCTTGTAGGTCACTGAGAAGCCCAAGAAGCATGAACTTGAGGTTCCCCCCATAGCTGTGCCTATTTTACTACCTATTTGGTGCTTGCTCCCTGACAAGTTCTTCTGGGCCACCTAGGTACCGAAAAACACAAGCCCATTTTCATGGTGCTTCAAAAAGCAAGATTTCTGCATGCTCCAGTACCCTGCCTGCTCGTTAGAAACGGCTAAAACAAGACGAGACAGGTAGCCCGGAGAGGCGGTGCACGGTGCGTGCGTGTGTCTGCCTGTGGAGAAACCCATCACCTTTGTGTGTGCTGCTGCTCTGCCCTCGGCTCGCTCGGGAGAGATGCTGGCTTTCTGTGAGCTGCGGCCCTCGCTTCTGTGGAGAACTGAGAGGTCATTCAGAATCAGGAGGGCTTGCTAGAAGAAAGGGAAGAGTTTTGAGGTAGGTTAAAGCTTCAGCATTTTTGTTTGGACCTGTCTGTTTGGGTGCTGGTTTTCGGAAAAGTGCTCTGGCAGGTTTGTTTGTGCTGGTGCAACACGTTTATGAGACCTGAGAAAACCTGCACAACTCTCTCAACGGGTATCCTTAGAACATGTTTAATCTGCTCTTGCTACAAGCTCTGCAGGGCATGAGCTTTCTTTTTATTATGTGTCAAGCGTAGTATCTAGAACAATGGTTTTTAGATTGATTTTCAGATTACTAGATACTTTTCTAATGGAAACAATGAATTGTGGAAGTGTGCTTGAAACATACCTCGGAGAGAACAGTGCTTTTCCAGTACCAGGAGTGCATGCTTTATTTTACACCATATTCTACATCAAAGCTTGATTACTTCTGCAAGCTGCTGGATAATACACTGACTATGCAATCCACTACCCAGTTTCCAAATCGTAATAGGGGAATCACGGTGCCCAGTAGTAGAAAATGTCTGGTGTACTGTGACAGAATGGGAAGCACTGCATTGACAGACCCGACTTCAGGACGTGAAGCTTGAGTCCATCAATATTTACTAGCTCTGCTTCAGCGGTGCTCCTCGTGGGACCCAAATAGGATCAGACAAGAGCCTTTCAACACGCTTGGACCTTCATCTGAAATTGCAGTAATTCTACTCAGACAGCCTGTATCTCTGCTGCTAAGCCTAACTGACCTCCATCTACCTTATACAGAGTCAATTCAGGTTTCTTTTCTTTTGTGGCCTTAATTGCACTTGAATAATTTGGAGTCATCTATTTTTCTAGGCATTTCCAGGGGCCAGATAAAAGCACCCTGTGAGCCGAGTTTAGCGCAACGGGTTATCAGGCAGGACCGTGACTGGCAAACAACATTACATTTCACGGGTCTCTGGTCCTCCTCCCCAGAACGCCTCCGTGGGGCGCCGACAAAGGCAGCGCAGCCCCGGGCAGTCCCGCGGGGAAGGGCGTGCTGTGGGAGCGGCGGCCGCCAGGCCTTCCCCTCACCTCGGGTGCGGGGCGCTCCTACGGAGGGCCCGCCGCGGGGCGGGAAGCGCAGACGGGTCCCCGGGAGGACAGCACACGATCTCGGCGGCTCCCGGGGCGCGGGGCACGGAGGCAGCAGGGGTCACCCGCCGGGGCGAGACACCGCCCGGCCCCCACCCCCCCG
>VZTD01001645.1:956565-996442 GCA_013397725.1 Rhagologus leucostigma
GGCGCCTCCACCACCGCGGTGGAAACTTCCCCTCGCCGCCGGGCCGACGCGCGGCTGAAGCCCCCGGCGGGGAGGAGCGGAGCGGGGTTTCGCCCGCTTGGGGGGGCGCCTCGTCTAGTTTGGTTTTTCCTACGTTGGAAGGGCGAAAGCGAGTAATACTGTTACCCGGCTTTAAACTTCCGCGCCCCGCTCTCCAGGACGCGCATCTCGCCCGGCGGGGTGGACGAGCCGGTGAGTGACCGCCAGGAGCGGGCTGGCGCTGGGTCGGGGTGGGTGGGACGCGCCGTCGCGGAGGGACAGCGCCCACCGGCTCGGCAGGGACGGGTCGGCAGCGCCGCCGCCACCTGTTAGCGGGGCTGTTCCCCCCGCCGCCAAGTTCGTACCCACCGCTGTGCTGGGGCTGCCCCCGCCGTGCCCGGGGCGGCGGTGAGAAGGGAGGGACCCTCGGCCCGGTGGGCGGCGGCGGGGCCCGGGCTGTTGGGGGCGGTGGCGGCCACCCACCTGCTCGCCTGGCCGCGCCATGACTCTGCTGACTGGGCGCTGCCTGCCGACCTTAGCCCAGGCAGGCTGCCGGGGTGGGAGGGTGGTGGGGTACCACCGAGCCACAGCCTCTGCACCCCCTTTGCTCTCCATTCTCTCTGCCCTCCATCCCCTGCCCTCCTTCTGCACCCACTGTGCACTCCTCCTGTCCTCCCCCTCCCAAGCTGCAGCCTTCTTTCCTTCCCCCACTTGCCCTCCCGCTCCCCTCCATATCCCTGAGCTGCAGCCCTGTTCACCTCCTCTTCTTCGCACCCCCAGTTTGCAGCCCACTGCACCCGTCTTCTCTCATCCCCTTGCATCCCTCACACTGCTCCTGTAATGCTTCAAAGGGTGAGCACCAGACTCCCCACGCTTTGCCAAAGCAGGTTCCTGCTGGGCTGACACCCCCCGGGAGAGACCAGCTCCATGGCGGTGCCGGGCGCCGCCAGGCCCGGGGCGAGGCGCGGAGGGGGCAGGCAGGTGGCGGAGGCGCAGGTATTTGTGTGCATCTGTGAGCAAGTGAGCGAGGTTCCCCGTTCTGCGAGCATGCGGCTCTGCGGAGCTGGTGACACCTCCCTCCCTCACTCCCTCCCTCCTAGGGACGCTCGCCGCCGGGGCTCTGCGGCGTGCCGAGGCTGCCTGCGCCCTGCTGCCCTGCAACGGGTGTCGCGGCGTCCGGGGCTGCAGCGTCTTCACCCCAAGTGAAGGTGCATCTGATGGCTCGCTTGGCCCATACAGGTCCTGACTGGGCATGTATTTTAAATTGCCTCAAGCAGTGGAACGTGCCTGGAGACAAAAGAGACGATGAGAAGTCAGAGTGGACTGGCGAACTCTGGAGCGGCTGGAGAAATGCTTAGTACAGCTGGAAACAGGACTGTGCAGAAGGAAGGCTAGTTAAGCCATTGCATGGCAAGTCAAGCCATTGACTATTTCAGCGTCCTAAGCTGGATGGTCATACCTCTTGTAGCCTGTGATGTGCAAGTTGCTCCTGGGTAGGTCTTTGAAATGCAGAAAAAGTACAAACTCGTGGTGAGGCTGTGTCACGGTGTACTTCAGTCTGGTTGGCATGGGTAGGATGAGCAGCTTGGAGCAGGAACTGGTTTTGAATGGAGGAAAGTACATGAGGTTTGGTGTGGGCTCAGCTAAAGAGTTGCTGTAGTCAGAATTAGTGATGTGTTTATCCTTCACAGCTCTGAAGTATTTTAATTCTACAGCTGGTGATTTGTGTGATTTTCCGAAGTGTTTTTTGCCATGACTGAATCCATGTGTATCCCTCCTCTGTGTGTCTGGTCCTTTCCTTCTCCTCGTAAAACATTTTTCCTGTGTGATTAATAATGTGCCAACTGCTTCATTTCAGCACTGGGGAGGCTGATGCTGATTGATTTCCCTGTTCAGTCTTCTCGGTGGGTCTGGAGGCTGATGGGTGTTATCACTGCAGAAAAGTCTGCTTTTGGGTGGGAGCTGTCAGCATGTCTATATTTTTTATCTCAGCGAACCTCTTACTTCTTTTAATTAAATAGAGATGAAGTATGCGTGGTAATACCCTTCATGTTTACATAAAAATGATCTTGTAATTAGCAATAATTATCTTAGTTTGGGATATTGCTGAGATATTTAAACAGGACTTGGGACCTGAGGGACGCTTTTCCGGCCCCAGGGAGTTGCCCTTGGTGTGGTTCTCTCCTGTGGTGAGTTTGATTCTTGGCTGCTGCCAGTGGTGAAGGTAGAGCAGCAGTGGGAGTAGCCTCGTGTTCCTCTGATGTCGGCCTAGAAAGCCATGGCCACAGGTTCCTTATTGAGCCTGGTTCTGCTTCCCAGGGCTCCCTGGCAGCCCTGCCACCACGCACGTGGAGATGGTCTGCCTTGGTGGCTTTCACTCCATGGTCTGAGGATTCTCAAGGGGACCTTGCTATTGTCTTGGGGGAGAGGGGATAAAAACAGGCTGAAAAATTGCCAGTTGACCTTTTTTTTTTCCCTCCTGGTTTCCTCCCTGGTTCTGAGGGAGGTTTGGAAAAGGCTGTCAACAGTGTGGAAAACTTTTCCCCGTGAGAGTAGAGATCCTGAGGCATCCTTGTCCATCTTTCACCTGGCTTCCCTTCCCTTTAAGAGAAGCAAAGCTCAGCTCAAACATAAACATTTGCTTCCAGGCTGGATATGGCTCCCACTGCCTTCCCTCCTGCTACCAGTGCACCCCAAATTTACCTTTTTATTAGGCTGCCCTTGGAGCTCAGCAGGTTTTCTTGGGGTGAAAAACCTTTGTGGAATAGAAAAGTTGAATATTGGGGAAACATTCAACAAAATAAAATCAAGAAAAAAAGTACTGCCTATAGAGAGAGGTTCCTTGTGGGAGGATGGTGAGGGTACAAATGTCTTCTCTTCTGTCTTTCAAGATGAGTTATACAGTATATTTTTGTCAGTCTAGGAAAAGCAAAATGGTTGTGCTTCAAGTAATCTTTATCTAATTGTAATTTATTCCCAGCTTTCTATTTTAGCATTTCTAAACTGTAAACTTAGAACCAGAGCTTATTAAGCAGCAGATAAAAATGCTGAATGTATTTGAATTTTGCTTGTATTAATCTAATAATACATTTATGACATGATATTTGATCAGCTCTATACCTGGCTGAAGACCACAAAAGAGTGTTAATCAAACAAATTATTTGACAAATACGGATGAGATTAAATAAATTATCTATTTTCCAGTTGCTGTTCAACTGATCTGCTATGGCATGTTCCCTCGTTCTCTTATCTTTCCCATCCAGTTTTCATTCAATTTTTGCATGGTTTATCTTTTCCTGAACAGTCTCTGATATCTGTTTCATTTATCTCTTCTGTGTCGTGGTTTTCTTTCCGTTATTTCTTCTGCCTCTTTCTTGAACCTCTCTTTCCGTGCTTTTTGAGTCTAAATTAGCCTTTTTTCCTCTTTTTCTCTACCTTCCTGGTGGAGTTTTTTATTGAGCACTTCATAGTCAGCTCAACTAAATCTGGTATGTGTTTAAACCCGTAAAAATGTAAAACTGAACCCAGACTGTGTGTGAGTATGAAGATGTTTGCTTGGTGGTAATGCTTCTCTGCCTCTCCCCGTTTTTTCTGGCTGTTGCAGGAAGGGTGTTCCTGCAATTCTGGAGGTTTTCCCCAGCTCTCATTTTTGCTTGTGTTCTCCCTTATGCCTCTTTCAAATTTCAATTTGACTTTGTATCTTAAGAAAGCAACCAGGATCAAATGGCAGCCCTTGTGTTGTTCTCTGGTTGTGTATCTGTATGCAGCTTGCTTCCATCTGCTGTCTGACCAACCCAGCCTTCCTGCCAGGCAGTTTTGCTTTCCTCCTGGCATCATCCTTCCTCCCTGCTGGGTTTACAGCCAGGAGGTGTCTTTCAGTAGGGCAAAAGGAACGAGTGCTCTGAACATTTTCTGGTTTACCTATTACTTGCAGAGTCTGTATGAAGTTCAGGTTGCTGAGGTTAGGTGGCAAGAGGTGAACAGGTCATTGTGCAGGTTATAGTGCATGACCGAGCAGTCACAATATTGAACTTTGATCTAGTATTCAAAAATTAAAGTCTCTTAAAAAATGAAGGTTCTGTTATAAAGAAGACTTGATTTGTTTTGTGGTTTGTTTTTTTTTTTTACCCCTGGATGAAATCTAGGGGTGGGGAGGATATTTCAAAAACAATGAAAGGAATAGAAAACCTTGTATTTCAGGGGAGGAGATTCGCTCTGCCTTGGCAATAAAGCTCAGGCAGTCCAGAGGGGTGTGATGGGAGCACTCAGAGTGCGTGATTCGCCTCCGCTGATGGTTGCAGTGATGTTGCAGCAGTGCATGAGCTAAGCTGTGTATGTCATAGCTGTCTGCTTGAAGTACTGGGAGTTATGCCACGATGCCCGCTTGTACCCTGAAGGAAAGGTCTCTGCTGTACTGAAGTGAACAGTTCCACCTCTCCTCTGTCTTCAGAGGGGGTTTGGGTAACACTTGGGTGCACTGATACAGCGAGCAATCCAGGCGGCACGTTGTTGCAAAGCAGAATTGATTGGGGAGGATGGAGCCAAGAGGAATATTCTTTCACAGTTAATTATTTACTGCAGGGAGAGAGAGAAGCTGATGGTGTTTGGTTTATAATTACAGATATCCAGAGGTAAATACTTCAAGATGATCTGTTTTATTCTGGATGTTGCTACCTATATCTCTATAAAGTGGGACCAGCACTGTTTAATGACTGGCTCAGTAAAACCAAAACCCTGTTATCAACTTCTCACCGGTGGAATATGGTTCTACAGCTTCCTGTGTGTGGTGCTAACTGACCTGAATGCCTACAGAGGGAACAGTCTTTCCATACTCACTGTCTTAATACGTGACCTGCCTGTGGCGCCCATCTGACAGCAATGTGGGCTCTTGGAATAGCTTATCTCTGTGCTGAAAGGTGACTTTGTGGTTAAAGCCACAGGATTGTGAACTGGGGAGTCCTGACCCCACATCTGGCCTTGGCTAAGCTGGTTGCTTATCTCACTGGACTTTTCTTTAGGAGGGATACTGACCTAGCAGATAACCAGCAAATACCCAGCGTATCTGCTAAAAAGAGTAGGAAGCTCTGGGTGAGGGGTGTTCTAATAATGCAGAGGCTGTGGCAGCCCAGGTACTTGTATACTGCTGTGCTGTGGGCCAAACTTTAAGAGGATTTTTCTCTTTGCATAGCTAAATCCGTTATAGATCAGACTGCTCGTATGCAAGTTAAATTCAAGAGCTGGTGGAGCTGAGTTTAAATGTGTGTGTGTGTGGGAGCAATAACTTGACGAATACAAAAAAGAGACATTGCTGCAATGTCTCTGGGAAGATGCCTGTACGTCTTCTGCTTGTTTAGCATCCTTGAGAGAACAGCAGACGTGAGGGAGAAGCTGTGGCCTGTGAAATGAAGAGGATGTCGTGCTCTTACTGGGAGAAGAAGAGGAGCAAGATCTAAAAAGCCAGGGAGTAGGAGTGAAATGAGGGATGCAGGTGTGCACAGCGGGGGTGCTCCAGCCTGCCCTGCTCTCCCTGGGTAAGGCTATGCAGAGAGAGAAGCGAGGAGGAGATCAGTGAAAAAAGGCATTGTGGAGGCTGCTGTTTTGCAGGGTGGTGCATTGGCTCTCCTGCTGCTCAGAGCTGAACTGAGGCATGGCTGGCTGGCAGTGGAAATGCATGGGGCCATATTCCCTGAGAAAGGCAAACCAGTGAAAAATCTCCAAAGAAGAGTCTGGCCAGCAAGTGCTTGTGCCTGAGGCAAGTTGGGATCTTGTTTAGAGGCTTGCTGAGAAATGAACTCCGTTCATCAGCAGTTTGTTGGGGTAACAGGCAGCCATTGTGTCGGCCTGCTCCAGGATCCCATTGAGCGCTCTGACACTCCGTGCTATCTTCAGCAATTCTGTGGCTTATATCCAGCTCTATTAAGCCTGCTTCAAACCATGTGTATAGAATAAGCTTGGATGTATAAATTTGGAGCCTGCAAATGATGGATTTCCTTCTACCCCAGACAGCCACTGCAGCAGCCAGAGCAGTATTCCTGGTGTGGCACTAGGTCCTCTGTTTATGTAGTGATTGTAGCAGCCATGCTCCTTCCCTGCTGATGGCTTTGCACTGGATGTCAGGGGGCTTAATGTTATGTGAGGGACTGAAATTCATCTTCCAGGAACAGGAGAAGGCTGGGCTTGAGAAACCAGGCTTTGGTTGGTATGATAAGTAGATAAAACAATATTTGATTATGTTAAGTAAATAAAACATCACCATTTCTTATAGGTAAATATGGGACCGATCCTGGCTTGTATGTGTGCTAATTCTGTGATTAATTTTTTTCGTTGTCTCCCCTTGGATCTCTGTCTGTAGATGCATTGGCTCCTTTTGGGTCCCACTCTGTTAGGCTCCTGCTGTGAACAGCACAACTCTCCTTTGTAGAATGCAAACCTAGCGAATACTGGTGAAAGCAGGAGGTACCTCATGCCTGTGTGTGTGTGCGTGCACACCCCTTGCTTCCCCCCCTTGTGTGTAGAGGATGATTACGTAATCTTACAATATGACCTTGATCATGCAAGGTTTCTCCCAATCTTGTTCCTCCCGGCCTTTTCCTGATTTGCATGATATTGTAAGAGGTCAGTCGGCTTTTTCTGGAGGGCTTGTCCCACTTTCCACACAGGCAGCCTTGGGCGAGTGGTCTGCTCCCTGACCTGCTTTGACAAGCATGTGCTGGCTTCTTGCTCCACTGATGTGGGAGGCAGGATGAGGATAAGTGCTGGGGGCTAGGCAGGGGGAGGACATCGCTGTGCTGGGTGGTGGTGTCACCTCCCATCTGGCAGTCAGTGTAGCTGCTGATGGATGAGGAGGTACACACAAATCCCTGCTTCACTTTCTGCCTCATCGTTCTCCTGGGGTGTGTGGTGGCTGTACTGAAATCTTTGAGGGTCAGATCTGCTCTCTCTCCTCTTAAGAGTACAGCTGTATGTCCTCCATTCTGCTGTACTCAGTTGCAGCTGATGGCTCTGTAGCTGTTCGGGTGGCCCCTATAATTTCCAAATATCAAGGTATTGATTCTCAAAACATATGCACTGGAAAGAAATTACTACCATGACCATGATGGAGGTGGGAAACAGATGTGAGACAGTCACACCTAGACCTGGAAAAGTGCTTCAGCTCCGGCTTTTCCACAGAAACAAGAAGGCTGTGTGCTGGTATGGCTCATAGTCACAGGGACATGTGCAGGGTCTCACCAGGTCTGTGGCAAAGCAGGGAGGTAGATGGATGAGGGTGGAAATCTCTGATTCATGAGCAAATGATAGTCATCTGATCCCCACAATTACTGCACCTGATTATCAGGGGCCTGACAAAATGTCCTCTGCTTCACGTTACTTCTGTGATGAACACATTATTCTGTGTTCAGTAGACATCAGTTTATACCTCTGCTGTTCCTCTTCCTCCGTGGTGTATATCTCAAGCAGCCACCCTTTTCCAATCTATGAAGTGTCCAGGCTTGGCTGCTCCTCATATGTGCTAGAAAGTGAAAAATTGGCAAGGATCTACCAGTGCCTATAGCTGGAGCCCACACACTGGGCAGGGAGAGGAGAGACGTTACAACCCCTTGTTTTACAGCTGGGAACTGGGGAATGGAAATTCACATTAACAGGAGGAGCCTAGAGCAGAGCTTAGAACAGAAATTGTTGTCCTAGTCTGGCACTTTGACTGCAAGATTAACTTCCCATTTCCTTTGGTAACTGATGAGCGTCAAAAGATTCAGCATCCAACTGCTGACATGTTGCTAATCTGATTTTCTGATGAGAGAAATGCTTTCTTATCACAATGAGCCCTGAGAAGGTGGGGGTTTGTTTCCTTTTGTCATTTCAAGCAAGGCTGTCTTGACTGTTATTTTAATATTTTAGGTGTCTGGTCTTAGAAGTGATGGGAGTGGAGGGCTGGGATGGCAGTCCTTTGCATGTCAGTCTTCCAGGCTGTAAGTGGGGTTTGTGTCTGAAGAAATGGATGGACATCCCATGGCAAAACTGAGTGTGTTGTTATGAGTTGGAAAAACAATAAGAAGATTTGGTCAATTGAATAAAGATGTTGGAGGTCTCTGGATGGGGATTGTTTTAAAAATCAGAGGGCTTTAGGATTTTAATTTGTGTTGGTGGCAGATGATTGCAAAATGAGCAATCTCCCTATTGGTCATCTGCACCAAGGCACTTTTTGTGGAAAGCTCTAAAAAACAAGATGCAAAAAAAAAAAAAAAAAAAAAAGGTGGGTTTCTTCAAGAAGCAAAAACCCTTTACTTTTTTTTCCAAAGCAGTTTCCGAGGCACCTAATCTAATCTTTCCAAAACAATTCTCTGGCAGCCAGGGCTCACATGTTTTAAAAAACAGTGTAGAAAGGAATGTATCGTGACAGTTTAATTTGTTGCTGAAATATGATCACCTCTGGGGTAATTCAGAGCAACCATGGAGTGGATGATAAACCTGTTCAGGATGGGAGGTGAGCAAAGGGAGGCTGCTGAGATGAAACCGCCCGTGCAGAGGTGTAATTCCTGGGATTTAGGTTTGTCTTCCTCCTTTGATTCTAATGGGGCTGTAGCCTGTTCAAATATTCTAAACAGGGCAGTTGTTGCCGAGTCCTTGCTGTGACAACAAGGGAGGTTTTGGTGGTGATTCTCTGAGGACGTGGTAGGGAAGAGCCTCTAGTACTAGCCAGCTTTAGAGATGAATTGGGGGAGGATTAGAGCACATAAGGTACAGGTCCCTGGCTGGGGATTTGTAAAGGCCCAGGGCAGCTAGTTGGATTTTGTAGTCGCCAATCCATGGATGCAAACTGAGCTGTGAAAGCTGGCTTGAAATTTCTACTGTTTTAAAGGAAAAACAAGGCAATTGCAGGATGCTCTCGAGAAGGCTAAGGAAAGCCCTCCTGAGTTTTAGTGGAAGATGTACAGTTTAAAAAGAAAGATGTATAGAGTTGCTTGTCTGAAGTGTGCTCGTTGTGAAGAGGTGGGAAGCTGAGTGCCTAGGAGAGGGCTGGGCTTTCTCAGAGCATGCTACTAAGTACATGTTTTTTTGGCAAGTCCTGCAATTACATTGCAACGGAGTTGTGAAGTCTCGTTCAAATTCAACTGAAGTTGGTTGAACTGTATTGACTGCAGTGGCTGGGCTGGTGGGCAGTGCAACATCTCTCAGGTCAGGTCAGGTTCTCATCTCCTTTGTTTCAAAGTCTCTGCACCTGGAATTAGTTTATTCAATTCACAGCTTAGAGCAATTTTG
The DNA here is from genome assembly GCA_013397725.1 of Rhagologus leucostigma. Lineage (NCBI taxonomy): Eukaryota > Metazoa > Chordata > Aves > Passeriformes > Rhagologus > Rhagologus leucostigma. Next base: position 965,842 of record VZTD01001645.1, read on the forward strand.
GAAGAAATCCCAGAGGAGGAGAAAAAGAACACTACCACCTGAACAGATCAAAATAATCAAATGGGTTGTGTTGTGGAACTGGGATTGACTGGCAGCTGCTGCGTGGAGGTGGACAACCAGCAGTCACACTTTCTCAGCATGGCTTGCTCCGCTGGGGCATTGGGAGCAAGTACTGTTGGCATTAGAATGCAAAGAGATAATGTTTAAAATCTGAGGTAGGAGCCTGTGAGCTTGGTGACAACTGAATGCTGGGGTGGAAGAAAAAGCTCTGCCAACAGTAAGTCACCCTTTCAGGGAGCTGAGTTAAACTTCTCATTTTCTTCTGAACCCTTCAGTTCAGTCCCACTGTGGGTGAATGTTGTGCAGTCTCTTCCGTGCTTGCTTTTTTCCCCCTATTTGATTTGAGGGCCCTTTGTAACAGCTTATTCCCCATGCATCCTGTTATCACGGAAGTTATTCTGCTTGCAATCCCTGTCTGAGCTTCATTTTGTTGTTTTCTGTAGCACGAGGGCTGATGGCTTCACAAATCTCAGGATAGCTCCTCCATCTCTCCCCTGGCCAGCCCAGCAGCATGACAGCTCCATTTAACGTGCGCCGTCTGCTTTGGCTTCCTGCTCCTAGACTCATTATTTTGTAGTTGTCTGCATCAAGCTCCTGTGCTGCCTGCCCCAAAGGATTGTATATCAGAAGTCATGAAAAGGAGAAGAGTCCTCAAGGTTGGCCTGTAAATCCCAAGTCTCTCTGCTAGAAGAAATTGCAGTCTTGCTGCTCCATCCTTTCCTCTCCCATGTCCTTGACCCAGCCCTGCTGCATGTGTTCATCCTTCCCTGCCTGTCATGGTGCATCTCTTGACGAGCACGAAGTGAGCCTCGCAGGCTCTCTGGGCAGTGCCATTCTCATGGCACAAAGTATTTGGTGCCTGGGATCTTCTCCTTTCTTCACCTGCTAACACAGAGGCAGGCTGCGACCTGCAGCTCTGCCTTCTCTTCAGCCATCCCCCAAAATTATTTGGATCCACTTGGAACATCATTACAGGGAAGGTATTGTGAAGTTTTCTTGATGGTAAACACTTAAGGGCATGGGCCTCTCATCTCCCACTTGAAGTGTAGTGTTACCCTCAGGCCTTAGGGACTGAAGTGCTTTCATGTTAGGTGCAGGGTGAGATAGTCTCTGAAAAGCTTACCAGCAAAGTGCAAGATGGGGAACATCAGGGTGCAATTCCCCTGTCCAGATGTTGGCATCTAACGTCCCAGCCCCTCAGTCCCCCTGTACAGGCAGCAAGGAAATGAGCACTTCCATCTCATTGTAATGCAGGTGGATACCTGAAACAGGTCAGACAGACTGTGCCTGCCTGTCTCTGCTCATTGATGTTAAAGAGGCTCTGGATGATGGGCTCTTGTGGACAGGTCTATGCTGTAGGTGAGATGAGCCCCACCTTGACTAGCTGCATTGAGCATGCTGGGGTAGCACAAAAAGGAGGCAAGGCTGTTGAATGTGGTCTATCCTTGGCTGTCTCATCTGGTAAGCAGTTCATCTTCCTTTGGTCAAAAAGCTACCCTTACTTTTGATTCCTTTCTGCCAAAAGTGGAGGAGAGGGATATTATCCAGACAGCAACTGGAAGAGACAGAGTTAAACACCTCTCAGAAGTGCTCCTAGGACAGCTCCAAGCCTGTCCCAGCTCTGGACCAAGGGATATTTTAACCAAGTGAAGGCGGGAGGTGTAGGTACAAATGGAACAGTTTTGTCCTTGGTTCATCCTTTCGTACTGAGACCAAGTAGCTGCTAACATAGGTCAAGGGTTATTTGGGCACTTCTCAGGAGCTCCTGATGTCCTGCATGTGCCCAAACAGGTATCGTATTGCAGTAGGAAAAGACGAGACCTCTAAATCTAGAGCTGAAACAATGGCATGGGGACTTCAGATTGCAAACCAGCAGGTGATAGCAGCAGGAGCCCTCCAGTGCCTCAAAAAGGGCTGCACATCTGGGTGTTCCAAGCTTGGTGGGTAAAACTTTCTGTTAGGGGAAAAAGAGCCTTTTTCCTAACACTGAAGCACTGCTAAATGCCATGTTGGGGCTTTGAGGATGATGGAGCCAGTTTCTGTAGATTTGTATCCCATCTGACCTGAACCTTCATGGTTTCTGGAAGACCCTGGTGTGGTCTGCAGGGAGCAGGTTGGAGGAGACCTAGAGCTGTTCTTGAAGGAACTAGAAAAATGAAGCTGAGCCAAGTGAAAGGAATAAAGCCTGATAGCCTGGGGAGGATTTTCTTGACTGGCTGAGTTTCCCCTTTGATTTGGAGCACTTGTTCCATCATGCCTTTTGCTGGGGAAGAATTAGCCCAGTGGCAGAAATGCGGTACACAGGGCGTTTTGGGAGCGAGAAACCTGTCCGCAGCAAGTGCCCACAGAGCCTGAACTCAGCCTCTGAGTCCCTGTGCTGACAGCTGGTTGCAAGCCTGCTCAGTAGGGGATGGTGCCATGCCAGAGTCTTTACCCTCCATCTCATGCCTGTGTTGTCAGCATGATTCAATGCTACAACCCTGAAGAAAAAAAGAGTCAGTTTTATACCCCAGTTTTGTTTGTTGTTGATACTTATGCTATAATTCCCATCACTTCAGACACTCACTAAATGGTGCTCTGGAGAGTCTGTAGAAGTCTAGTGTGTGCACTGCAGTCACTTCAAATTTTACAATAGCAGGGAGTCTATTAGGGGTGAAATTTCTGGCTGGTCCTAGGTGGGAAACACACATACTATGCTACAGAAAAAGGCAAAAAAACCCCTTATATTCCATTATATGGTGTATTTTCCTCACTTTACAATGCATCTGATCTCTCCCTGCTGTCTTTCCTGGCTACACATGTCCACCACAAACTTCTGTACTTTTCATCTCATGCTTCTAGGGAACAGAGAGGGCAAGTATGAAAACCCTCAGGAGGTTTTTAATTCAATAAGGATGGTATATCAGGGCTTGCGGTTACCATATGTTTTTTTCTCTGATACTTTCCTTGTTGTCCTTTCCCTCTGACCTTTGGTACAGTAAACAGGGTCTGTGTTTGAAGAGCGTCCCGAAAGGGAGGCACCTGGCACAGCATTGGGTCCTTGCAGCTCCTGTGCGTTCCTAGGTACGTGCTTAGGACCAGCCTTTTGCTGGCATCAACCTGCTGCTGCCTGGATGCACTGTGGCAAAACAGTACTTTTTACTTGTTAATTTTTGCCACCAACAGCACGCTGGTTGCCTTGTCAACAGGAGATGGTTTATAGGTTTCTGGAAGATTTGCAGCAGTGTCACTTGGGTGTTTGCTCTCCTGGTTGAACCTGCCCGCATATGGGTCTTTGAAAGCTGGCGGGAGAAACCAGGATCCATCCATCCCTTTCATGGAGGTTTTGTAACTATATGACCTTCTAACTAATTTTCCTAACTCCCTAATAACATATATATGTAATTAAATCTAGGCAGACAAGGCGATATCAAGCCTTGGGCTTGGGGAATTGTGTAATGCCATCAAGTTGCCTTTTGTGTCCAGGGCAGACCCAACCGTATTGCACCAAGAGCTTCCTTAAGATTTTACCTTTAGGGTGGAAAGAGAACTCCCATTGCAGGAAACCCAGTTCCCTCCTGTAGTCCACCGAAGGCTGCTTTGGTTTCTGATTCAGCTCTGCAAATACTGTCTAGTGCCTTCAGACTGGATATGAATTTGGCTGATATTATTTCCCCTGTGAAGGCTAGAGCGAGAGAGAGAAAACTAAAGCAGCTTGTCTTAGCCTGAGTCAGCACTGCAGAGCTGCGAGTTTCTGTAGATCCTAATGAAAGGTCCCTGCCTTATCTGTCTTGATATTTTGCTGGTTGCACAACTTGCACATCCCATAGATGCAAATATTTTCCTGGGGTTGGCCCTGGTTGCCCAAGGAGGGTGTTTGTTCAGATTCTCATGCTTTGCAATTAATATAAGCTTCTCAAGTCCATGTGAGAGAAAGAAAGGGAAGTGGTGCTAAGTGGTTTGTGGTTTTTTTTTTTTCCTGTCTCCCTGTTGTTGTTCCTCACCAGCTGGCTACTTTGAAATGAGCATGTTGTAGTTTTTTTCCTTAGGAAGCAACGTGTTGCTGCAAATTCAGCTTTGGAGAGGTTGTGGGAGCTTTTGTCCGCTGGCAATGCAGCTGCTGCGGGCAAGGCACAGACAATACGTGGTGCTGCGGGTACCCAGCCTGCGAGCCTGATCTGGCTGGAGGGGATGCCAGCCCAGCTAAGCGGCAGGATCCTCCTTTCCCACTGCATTCCCACAGTCACTTGGTGGTGGCTGGGAGATGTGAGTCCTTGCCTTGCTCCAGACCGTGCAAGAGCAGTGAAGTTCACACCATGGGATGTCAAACAGATGAGAACCTGTTGTAAGTAAATATCTTTACTCTGCCTCCTTTGGTATGGCAGCCTTATCTTAAGAGGCCTGTATGAAGTGTGCTTGTCACAGCTGTGTCAGGCACCCACATAGCTCACAGAGGTATCTTGCGTGTTCTCTTCTGAGCTACTGGATGAAAAGCAGCTACTTTAGAGGGTAAATTGCCTCCCCAGGTTCAAAAAAAGGTATCTAGTTTAGACCTAGAAAGCACGCTTCATGTTTAGGTACAGTGGCAAACCTTTGAGTGAACTTCATGAAGTCTCTGTTCATTGTGTTTTTCAGAATACTCTCTGAACTTGCATTTTTGTTTTGTTCTTTGCAAAAGTAGCAATTCCTTTGGGGCTGTAGAATAAAGGAAACACGTGCTTAAAGTGGTGTGGAGGAGTTGTCACCCTATAAAACTCAGCCTGGGCCTTCGGCTGTGTTTCACAGTGACCTTGGCCAGTCACACTGATGTTGTCTTACGACCGTGCAGCCACTTGAAAGGGAGGAAAAAAACACCAACTACATGAACTTCTGTATCTGATCGGCGTTTTGACTGTTAGCTTAAGTCAGATTTCCTGTTGGAGTTGCCATAGTAAGTCCTGAGTTTGATCAAAACTGAGGAGGTAAGGGAAAATGAAGCCTGTGGGGTGGCAGCCACCACTTGGAACAGCTTCTTTATGGAAGATCTCCATTTGGGCAAGAAATACTAACCTCAAATATACTTTCCTTCAGTGCAGGTCTTCACCCTCTGTCCTATCTGAGGTCTACAGGTGAAAGGCAATAATGGTAGATCCTAGAGCCTGATCAGCCTTTGATGGAGAGAACTGATTTAGAGCGAGACAACCTCTACTGTGAGTTTTTAAGGATGGATTGTGAGGCTAAGTTGACAAACTTTAATTGTTCTGAGCTCTGTTTTTTCCTTGTTGTTGGAATAGGAATTTTCATCTTGTGTTAATATACTCACATGACAAAACACTGCAGCTTGTCTTTTTGCTTGAGTAGTGTTTCAGGTTAAAGTTGGCTGGTTTGGCATGTGAGATGGTGGTTTTCTGTGGGATTTTCCCATTTTTAGAAAAAGCTTTTTGCGAACACTTGATTAATTTCTTTTAATATCATTTTGTTTCTTCAGTTGAAGTTCCTGTGTGGGAACAATGAGAGCTGTGTAGGAACTGTACCCACTACACCATGCTGTGGCCTTGAAGGTTCATTGTAGGGACACACATGGTCCTCAGGGAGTTGCTTTCTGAGGAGGATTTAAAGGGAGAAACCAAGCAGCAGTTTATTTCTAGCTAGGTGTGAATGATGTACAAGAGTGAGAAACTGCTGCGTGCGCCTAAGGAACCCTGAAAAACAACACTGGTGAGCTCCACTGCCCTTAAATAAAGAGGAAGCTTTATCAGCACATCACCCCTGTTCAAAATCTAACTGGTGGCTTGTCTCTGCCAGGCTCCTGTGAAGGCACATGATCATGTTTGAGATCTCACAATACTGGCAAGACTGTAAAAATTCAGAGTTCAAGTTTAAGCTCTGAAGTTACTCTTCCAAGGAAAGAGAATTGTTTCATACCAAGGATCTGAGGAGATACGGATCCACAAAGCCTCTGACTGCAGATACTATTTGTGGTTCTCTGCTCCCTTAAGAAAAAAACCCAAACCCTAAACCACCAGAACTCTGAAAGAGGTTCTTGTCCAAAAGTGAAGATTTTCTGTAGTTGTACCAAATGACTGTTTTCTCAGGGTGATCATTTTCATCGCTTATGCGCAATTCTTTAATCCAGCTTGAAGCCCACAAGACAGATGGGGTCGTGACAAGAGCCAGGAGGTTTGCATGATCTTATTAGACTGGATCATCTTTAACAGTGCCAGTTCACATCACCTGTCCATTTCTTGCTTTTTCCAAACCACTGGGGGAAGAAATAGAACCCCTAGCAGCCTTGTGACATTTACACTCTTGCAGTCTCGAATGGTCAGCAAAGGGCAAATTTTGTGGGTGTGGGTGAGCAGAATTGGAGAGAAACCTCAGACCATGCGTAGGACCAGGCTCCCACTACTTGAACAGTGCCTTCTTAGCTGTTACAGTCCATATTTATAGTAGCAGACCAAAAAAAGCCTGAAGGTGTGAAAAGGGATGATGCAGCCACCAGTATGAGCAAACTTTGGTCTTTTGGTGCACATCCCATCTCTATGTCCCCCCAGCCCTGCCTGGAGCTGCTTTTAGTGGTATTTGCTGTAGCCCAGGAGGTAGTTGTATGAGCTTTTTGGTGCCCTGAGGTCCAGTTCTCAACCGCCTTTCCGGAGATCATGGCTTAAGTATCAGAACATCAGTTCTTGTGTCTTTGCTGGTGCTTGTGAGGGCAAGGATGACCAACTGAATAAAAGGTCAGGACTCATTTGCTGGGGGCTGATAGCAAAGGGTGATAGCATGAAATACTCCCAGCAGTCAGTGATTTGCAGAGTGATGTAGGTCGTGTAACAGATCTTCACACACACACTCTAACAGCATATAGAAAATATAATAATTTTACTTGTAGTAATAAAGTTGTATTATTGTGTGCTGGGGAATTGAAGGCAGATGCTTGGATTTTTCCCAGTGGGTTGAAGGGAGGTTCAGTTTTGTTTTATTTATTTATTAATTATATGTTAAACCAAAGCCAAAGAACTATGAGCTTGATCTTCACTGCTGCAGTTCCTGTGCCGTGGTCCCCAGGCATTGTCTAACAGACGCCTGTACCCACACAAGGCTGGATGAACCCAGAGACTGCAGGCTTATTTTTGTCACCCTGTTGCAGAAAATCCTTAGGGAGGCTCCGTGTATGCTTGGGAGCCAGTAGTATGGGAAAGCCTCTTAGCAGAGGGTCCTGGGAAAACACTCAGCTGCTGATCCCAGGAGCAAGTTCTCTGTGCCAGCACCATATGCAATTCCTCACGGCAGCCAGATCTCCAGCGAGGAGGAAACAGCTCTGCCACCTCCTTCCTTCTCCTGCTTTGATGGCTGAGTTTTACAGCTGCTCTGTAGGCACTCTGTGTGCGTCCCTGGCTGAACAAACGTGTATTTGTGCTTTCAAAGGTAGTGTCAGTCTGCCTCGCTGCTATCTCAAGATGCGGAGAGGGGTAAGTGCTCCAAATGGGCTAAGGTTGAAAATTAAAATAGACTAAGTGAGATCCTCAACCAGTGTTGCCTGTCTTGGCTTTAATGGCATCAGTGCAAGGACTCTACTTTTGCCCTTTCCCTAGGGTGAACCTTCAAGGTGAGATCTCAGTTGTGGGACTCACTTGTTTGATTCTCACTCCTTGGCTTGGGCTGTCCTCTCCCTTCCTTTGGGAAGCTATAAAACTTGCACCTTGTCCATACTACATGCAGATAATGGCTTAGGGCTGTCAGGAGAAGTCATCTTTGAAGTTCTAAGTTTGCCTTTTGTGATTTTTTTTTTTCAGGTCAAATATAGAACTGTTTGCATGAGCCTTATAAAGTCCAAGAATAAATCCAATGAATGCTGCTGTGTTTCTTTTTTAAAAGTCTCTGCAATGTGTGCTTCCCCAGTGTTGCAGAGTTGGGCTTGAGCAGCAGGACCAAAAAATCTGAGAGGCTGGGGGGAGATGGCTGGATACCAGGAAAGAAGATGGGAAGCTGTGTGTATGCATATAAAAAGAAGTGATGTTTATAGTTTTGGCATCTCATTGCTGCAAGGTTTAAGGAAGTCAGTGGCTTCAGAGGATAAATATTTGAGTGTTGTATGGACAGCAGGCACAACCAGAGTTAGACATTTTTCAAAGAGAAAACTGGTGTAGGGGTCTCCTTTTTTGCTTTTCAGATAATCTGGCAGGATAGGACCCTGCTCTGGGACCAGAGGTGTTTTCCACTGAAAAGAGTAGAAGAAAGTTTTGGGCTGCTTAAGAATCCCCAACAGTGTATTTGATGCCCAGCCATCGCTTACACTGCCCTAATGAGGTTATATCACAGCAATTATAGTGCATTACAGTTCAAAGTTCAGAAATCCCTTTTTTCTTTCTTGTTTTTTTTTTGGTTTGGCTTTTTTTTCCAATGTACATGACCTTTTCGTGCTGCTGCACGGAGTTTGCCTGGGGACTTTGCCGTGCAGAGGTTGATCTGTGATGAAAGTTGTGTTGTCACTTCTGACAAAAGGATGCTTCAGCTGGAAGGGCACCTGCAGAATCATGTTGCCCCATTTTACTTTTCCCAAGCCATGATTCTTCCAGCTCATGTTGCAGCTGTTTTGGGTTGTACTTTGCATGGTCTCCTTCTGTGCTCTCAGGATAAATCAAGTGCTAAGGACAGAATGTTGTGTCAGCTGTGTCTGGTCACCAGGGGCTTGCCAGGGTAGTACCAACTGCATGCAGATGCTGGTCTCTGGCTGACGTCTCCTCCTACTGAAGACATTCTTGGTCTAAAGTCTTTAAGGTTTTCTTCTTTCTGTTTGCAGTTAGGGGACTGTGTCCAGGCTCCCTTGCATCTCTGTTCATTCACTTCTTGAGCTTTCTGATACTCTTTTCCACAGCAAGATGTCATCCCTGAAGCTCAAGGCATGGTGTGCTTCCTATGTGTACCTCTTTCAAACAAGCAAATCTGGTTCATGTGACTGGAGTGAGTGTTTGCCCACTCTGTTGTGCCTGGTGCAAGTGAGGACCAGAGCCCAGTGTTGCTCTTTACTCCATCAATTGTTGATCTGTGTAGAGGAACATTTAAGTTGAGTCAAAGAAGTAGGGCAGGGTCTTTGGAGCTTTATGGCCATGTCAAGTGCGGTGCCAAAGCCAGATCTGGATCTACCAGGGTTGTCCGAGGGACTGGAGTTAAGTTGAGGGTTTCTATGAAGATGTAGGTACACCTAACCTTTAAGCATCATCAGAGGGACTTCAACCACTCTTCTGCTCTCAGGGGCTTTGCTTATTTGTGAATCAGCTTGTTGGGCTCCAGTGTTGAGGAACCACATCTGACACAGGCTTGGTGTCTTGCATTTCTGTGGTTTCTTTTCAGCCTTACTTGGCCTGCAGATGCTGGCTGTGAGCCCACCCAAATCCTGCTTGTCGTCGTTGCTGTGGACTCCCAAGGAAGCTCTGGAAGGAAACCCCCCCGGCTTTTGCTGATTGTGCAGGTCTGCCAGCAGATGCTGGAGGCTGCGACGGAGGTGGTGGAGAAGGCGTTGTGCTCCTGTCCCCTGCACACTCAACTGCAGCCACTGATGAGCACATGTCTTACAACAAAAGCTCAAATGTGGAGGAACAGAAATCCCCAGCTTCACCATAAGTTTCCTGTGTGACCTTCAGGAAGTCACTTAATTGTTGTGGGTTCTCCATTGCAGGGTGGAGTTCCTTGTTCCTTGATCTGCTGTGCCTGTCATGTGTTGCTGTGGGGTGGGATATATGAACCTGTGTGGAGGCCATTTAGAGCTGAAGGAGCATGTCTCCTGTGTCCGTTCTGTGATGCTTGCAAGACAAGCAGGATGAGTCCTTGGGCAGTGTCCCTTTGTTGCTCCAGAGCCAAAAGGAAAATTCCTTCCTTTTCAGTATGGAGAGCTGCAATTCTTCACATCTTCAGTCTTCTTTGTAGCAGATCTGTGGTGTGACAGTGATGCACTTAACTCACCCACAGCAATATTGCTGGGATTTTTTTAAAATCCAGACTGCTGCAGAGGGAGGGGATATGAGCATCACATTAACAAGTCTGATGTGGCTGAGATTTACTATGAGTAGCAAAGTGAGGATTGGGTAATTCAGGACCCTTACTTAAAGTTCTGCTTATCCAAACTTAAATCTTATACCATAACCTCTGGATGTCTCTGTTTCTGTTGGGTTGTGTGGTGGTTTCCCAGCACTGCACACACAGTGCATTGGTTGGCTCTGCATGGCTACAGACTTGGTTGTGATGAATTCATTCGCCACAGTTGTTGAAGGGCTGGGTTTGGAGGTCCTCTGTGGACCTCTCTGCCAGCAGTGCTCACTGTCCCCATCCCTCTAGTCTGCAGCTGCCAGGTCCATAAATCAGCAGCATGCCCCTGAATGTCTGCTGCATAATAACTGATGCATATTCATGTTTGCTACAACATTGTGTCACCCTGCTAATAATGTATCCTGGTGAGAAGGAGAGCAGGGACAGGGTCCCAGCAGCTGGTGCCTCCTTGCTTCATTTTATCTCCTCTTTCTGCTGCCACCTTGTCTTTGGTTCCCTAAGATACCCCCTCTCTTGCTTTTCTGAAGTATTTTCCCCAGCTGCTTCTCCCAGATGTGCTAAAGCGAGCCCTGCAGGTTTGCTTTTTGCTGTGGTGCCTCCTTCCCCTTCATCCCTGCTCTGCTAATAAATCAGGATGTGTGCCTGCAAAGGCCCTGCAAGGACTAAATGAACACGGGAGGATGATTGTTATATTTGAGCATGTAAATTAAAAGGCTTACTAATAAAAAGACACTCTGGAAGTATCTGGTCTTGGCTGTTCCTTTGAGCTCTGTTTTTAAATGAGCTTTTATTGGTGTCCCACTGGGAATGAAAGGGCGAGAAGGAAACTCAGTTTTTGTCCCTCATCCCAAAATGGACTGTTCCTCACTCACAACTCACCCGTGGAGAAGATCCTGTTGCACCTGTGCTGCTTTACCCTCTGTCTTGAAAAACGAGGAGGAAGAAAAATGCTGTACCATTTTTCCCTGGAAAAGATAAAATTTTGTATGATTAGTGGCCTGTGAAATACCACACGAGAGAGGATGGATGGGGGTTGACTCTGTTTTTCTTCTTTCAGTACAAGATCCTAATCGCTGTCCAGGGAAGCTGGGGAAGCCAACTTAGGTACTAACCAAAGTGTATCCCAAGATCTGCCTGAGTCCAACACAGACAGAACTGCCTGTCCCTGCAGAGAGGGATCCCTCTCATTACTACTCTGTATTCCTTCTTCTAGGGGCGCTTGAACCATTCCCAGACGAGAGGACCCTATTTCTCTGTGGAAGCTCGTTAGCCATCCAGAGGGTGAGTGCCGCATGGGCAGGAGCAGCTATCCCAGGATACTCGTTTGTCTGCTTTTCTGCTGCTGGCCAACAGCTTCCACCTTTTATCTCCCAAACCCAATTCCACTGGCTGTCTGGAGCTTTCTGCTGCAGGAGCTGTAGTGCAATAGGACGTGCTGTGTGAACCATTCCATTCCTGGAGACTGGAGTTCACCAATTCTCTTATAAGTCCTATTTTGCTCCAAAAGCTGACCTTTTAAAAGTCTCCTAACCATTAAATGCTAAAAAAAAACCCAACAAAAAACCAAAACAAACACCTAAAAGCATTATCAAAACAACTATTGGAACTTCCCAATGCAACTACCCTGTTTTCTTATCCAGGTATTTGCTGGTAAAGTACATGTGTTAGTATTTAAAGCAAGCAGGAAGCTGAACAACCATACCTATTTCCATTGCAAATTCTTCTCAGTGAAAAGGGCTTGTACGCATTTCCTGAAACCAGTTTCCTAATTTTTCTTTGTCAACAGTTGTTTGGGAGGAATAAGGAAGGATAGGGAAGGGGAGAAGAACAGAAAGCTCATAGGGAGAGTACGTTTCTTGACACTTGGGTACTTTTTTTGCTGTGCATCAGTGGTGCTGAGGTTGGGATTGGCCCTTAAGTGATACAGAAGGCTACCTTATACCAGTGACTTCCCCCTTTCTTGTAGCTGGGCTTCAAGTGAGGAAAACAGCAGCTGTGCCTGGCCTGCCCCTCTGCTCCCAGCCATACCTGCATCTCTGGGTGCTTATCTGTGGATCAGAGTGTCTGCCTCTCTGCTGGCTGCCTGTGCCCATGAGCCAGTTTTGATTTCATCAGGATAATTGGAGAGCAGAGCCTCTCTTAGAGCACTCTGGCCTTTCCCACTTGATGGACCCTGCCTCCCCAGTTGTCTCTGCCTTGGGAAGCTGGGCTGGGGATGAGCTGCCAGCTCTGACAGCCCAACACAAAGACTCAGCAGGAGACCAACAGCTTTCCCATCCAAAACTTCTGCTGGGAGCTTTCTGTCTCAGGTGAAAACCCCAGATGGGAAATCACATTGCCTGAATTTAGTTCCCAGCTTTACCACCCATTGATGGCTTTGGGCCAGTCCCTTGGATTGTTTGCATCCCCTTGCCTGTCTCTGCAGTGAGTAGGATGTGTTTCTGTCCATGCATGGCCACCACCTCCAGCTCTAGCACTCCATCGCTTGCAGCTTAGTGGTGAGATCTGAATTTGTCCCTTCTTGTGCTGTTGCAGCAGAGCCAGATGGCTGCAACCTGCCCTAGCATGATGACAAGACTGCTGGGCATGGGAGAGGCTGGACCTTTCCCCGGCAGCTTGCCTGCAGCTGCTCCTTTCATCACCAAGAGGACCAGGCAGAAGATACCAGGTACCTTAGGAAACCCGCCTGGAGACAGCATCTCTTGTAATTCTACACCGTTACTGGGCAGCGTTTTCCCCAAAGCCTGATATTCTCTAATAGCTGTAATTACAGAGATCCACTTACACTGGTGCTGCATACTTATCTGCTCCAAGTTTCTACTTCGTTGCACCTTATATCTTGTGGGAAAATCAATACAATTTGGTACTGAGACCAGCAAGCCAAGAGATTGTTCAGAGCCTGGGGTCGTGGTTGTGTACCACGTGGTTTAACAGTTAACATTTACTGTCATCTATAATGTGGGTCTTGTTTTAAAGTTTCCTGGATACCTGTCCATCTTTTTATATACTCAAGATACATCACACTGCCTTTCACCCCTCTCATTAATGCTTATAGGTGGGATTTTAATGTAAAGGAAAGTTAAAAGTTGCCTTGTCTCTTGAGCTCTGTTATACAGAGTACCCTTTGTTTTTCTGAGAGAGGCTGGGAAGCCTGAGAGAAGTCTCTTTTCCAGGGTGAGGTGGAGGGCTGCCAGCACAGGCAGGGAAATGTCTGCCTCTGAACCACCTGCTCAGCCCTGGGAGGCTGGAGAGGAGATGAAAGTGGAGGTGTCCTGGCAATTTGTAGGCTTCTGCATCTCGACAGTGAGAGCTTCTCCTCCCTCACACTGCTTTCCCACACATGTTGGTACATTCAACACTAGGTCCTAAGTCCTGACTGCAAGATAAAAGTTCGGGTTTTATTTAAGTGTCCCACATTGGTCCCTGGCCTGCACTGTGGCCTCTTCATGCCTTTGTTATCCATTCAGACACAACTCCAGTCTCCTCTTTCCCTACACAGGTTACTCTTGCTCATGTAGAGTCTCAAAGAGTGCTGAAATGTTGGATCATAAATCACAAGCGTAATTTAAAAACTGTCTTCAGTTTTTTTATGTCACTGGCCCTTCCAGATGCAGAGAACTGTGACTTGGGTGCTAGCACAGGTGGTCTCTCTCATCTGCATGTGATTTTTTTTTTAAGGGTCTGTGTTCAGCAGTGGTGTGGGATGTGTCATTTGCTTGCCTGTCTCTTTCACCCTTTCTGTGGGTTGGCAGCAATTAAAATGCAGAGCAGCATGCTTCCCCTCTGTGGAAGTTAGCTTGGAAGATTGGTTTTTGAGCGGAGACTGTGGTGGGATGAGTGACTTGCTCTCAGGGAGATGAATACAGTGGTGGTGGTGGGAGGTGAAGGTCTCACCACGATTCTCAAGCGTATCCCAGCACCTCCCAGAGTTTCCTGACTGCGTGCTGCTCCTCATGCCGCATTCATAATGCTGGAGACATGGGCATGAGCAGTCCTGACGTATAAGTTTCTGAGATAATGGGCCTGCTCATCTTTCTTTGGAAAATAGTAATTTTAGTGGCCTGTATTGGGTGTGGAGAGTGGGGTGAGTGGGCAGTTCCATCATCCAGAGGGAAGCTCTTGGGTAACTGGTTTGTTCTCTGGGTTTATTGTGTTACTGACTTATTTAGGTTGCTTGCTGTTTTGGGTACTTAAAGCTACCTACCAGTTGTTTTTCTTGGAATAAGCTGCCAACAAAGAACTTTATTAGGAGTATTTATTATTTGAGAGGGAAAGCAAGAACAGTGTAGTCGCACTCTCTCACTGCTAACAGCAGGTGATTGCAGAGCTTTGTCTTTTACTTGACTATCTGACAGCTGAAGCAGGAACCAGGGAGCAAAGAACAGGTAGCAGCTTTGGAGAGAATGATACTGTCTTGTTTTCCTTTGTCCTTCCATATTTTCCCGAGCCCTTTGGGGTTGGGTAGTCTCTGGCAGAGGGGTTGTGTTGCCAGAGGTGCTTCGACTGGAAACTGTGAGGGCTGGGCCTGGTGCAGTGACCAGTCCGTGCCTGTTCAAGACCTTGTGCAAAGCTGAGGCTTGCACATTGCTGCTGGGACTTGTTTATGGCTGCTGTGGAGAGGCAATCCCTCTCTTCCAGACCTGCCTCTGCTGCGGACCTGCCCGCAGCTGTCTGCTGTTCTTCCTCACAGGTTTCTCCTTGAACGCGCATCTGTATTTTGAGCCTCCTACATTATGTCATTCCTTACCCCTTTTGTTGTTTTCCTCTGCAGCAATATGTTTGTGCTCAGTCCCTTGGGACAGGCTGCCTTTTCCTTCAGATCTTGAAGAGCTAGCAAAGGATGGAAGAAGCCATTCTGCTCCTTTTTGGCTTTTTTCCTTTTTTTCCCCCTAATAGAAGACATTATCTCCAAGTCATCTCTCCAAAGCAGGGCCAGTATTTGCAACTTTCATTCTGTCTTTGGCATCCCTTTCTCAGTTTTCATCTGTGAGGTGCAATGTCTGAGTTTGCAGGTATACAGCCAGCAAGCCAACAACAAGCACAATTGGTTAGATTTGTAGCTCACTTGTTGATTTAAAAAGCGACAAGTAAATTAAAATGAAGCATTGGCTAGGTTTCATAACAGAGCATCAGCTTGCCGGCCTCAGTTCCCTTATTTCTTTGAGGCTGGACAGGCCACAGGGTACATCAGCATTTTGGTCCTTGAGTCAAAACAAAAGGTGGCATTTCACACCACCGGAGAGGCTCCTTCAGTCCCTCCACAGGCTGTGTTTTGTGATGTTGATGGAGCAGCCTGGACAGTCACTGGGATGAGCCCACAAGGTTTGCTTTGTCAATGCTCAAAAATCACTGAGTAGGATTCCTGATGTGTGGGTGTGGATGACTGCTGGTAAAAGACTGGGATGAGTGTTGTTCTCCTAGAGGACTGCAGACCCTTTCTGCCTGCAGGGCATCTCTGCTGAAGGGAAATAGAATCAAACACAGCGGCATTTGTGGTCATATGGCTCCTCTGGACAGGGCTTTGGAGGAAAGGGTGCCTGGTCTGAGATGAGCCCAAAGAGATTTGCAGAGTTGAAACTGACTTCTGATGCCTTTAAATGCAGAGACTCCCAGTAGGAAGGTAAATGGTGAATGCTCAGTAATGAACAGTTGTAAAACTTCTGTAATGGCTGGCCTCAGTACAGTGGCGTTGTGCAAAAATCTGTCTCTTGACTTGTTTAGTTGGCTTGGTGTCTGTCCTGGGAGAGAAACAAAGTGATGGGAGGAAACAGAGGACACAGAGAAAGCTCCTTCAGTTATTCTGTTGGAAGGATGTCAGAGGTTCCGTTGTGGTGAATGTGTTGGAAACCCACTTATGCTTGGCGCCTGAGCTCTTATTGAAACTGTAGTGGTGAGATGGGATGTACTGATGGGGCCAAGCCCCTTGAGTTTCTCACCTCTGCTAAGTGAGTTTCTGGAGGCTTCACAGTCAGGTCCTCCAAACCACCTCTTTGTGCCAGAGAATAGGGACCATGAAGAAGATCCGTTTGTTTTTTGTAGGACACAGCTGGATCTCTGGGTAACACCTGTAGCCTTGATGCTCAGACCTACTTGAGGTCTTAGCCCTATGAAAGCTTCTGCCAAGCATCTTGGTGCTTGTTTCTGCAGGAAAGGCCTCCATGCTGCCACCCAGCATGTGCAGGCAGAGGAGGTGGTGTGCCTTCTGCCCTCACCCACACCTCCATCCCCTCCGTGTGAGACAAAGGTAGGATGCTGGTGTCCACCAGGTGCTTGCTCTCCCCACTTCCTGCACAAGGCTGGCAGATGGCTCCTGTTTGCTGGAGCTGTGTGGCTCCGGCTCCTGGGCTGGGAGCAGCTGCTGCTGCCAGGCGGAAGCACTCAGTGAGGCTTTCCTAGACAGCTTTGAATGGGAGCCAGGAGCCCTCTCGCTACAGGAGAAAATCCACGAGGTCAGGAAATGCAGCAGCGGCAGCTCCGGCTCCACGCTGGGGCTGTTGGCTTGGCACGCGGATCCCAGCCCTCCTCTTTCCAGACGGTGCTCCTGGAACTGCTTTCCTCCTTGCTGTCTGTCTCAACTGTTGCTTGACAGCCCTGTGTGGCTTTTGGGGGGTGTAGTAGTGGAGTGCTGCAGAGGTGATACATTTGGATAGGGAAACACTAGATGGTGACCTGGATCAGACTTTCAGATCTTGAAGAGCTTGCAGAAGAGGGAAGAAGCAC
Source organism: Rhagologus leucostigma (assembly GCA_013397725.1). NCBI lineage: Eukaryota > Metazoa > Chordata > Aves > Passeriformes > Rhagologus > Rhagologus leucostigma. The sequence goes on from VZTD01001645.1 coordinate 982,624, forward strand.
TGTTCCTGCTCTGCGTGGGACTGGGAGGCTGTGCTTTTGTTTGCCTCTGTTATTTTGTGGTCAGCTGTATGTGGGCTCTGTGTTGGCTGCTGAGCAATAGAAACTGGAAATCCTCGCATCAGGAGAAGCTTTCACAACCACCAACAGGCTGTAAACCTCCATCCGGTGTGTCACCAGCATGAAAACTGGGGGGTCTGTTAGCATCTCTCTGACAGGAACCCCACTCTCTCTTCGCTGCATCTGTTTTATAGGAAGCCAGAAACACTACCTTTGGGATGGCTGTTGCTTGAACCAAACCCTGTGGTGGTGGTGATGTTCCTCTGGTGTTGAGGAACAGCCACCCCTGTGTTGAAACTGTGGGTGCATCGAAGAGCAGCCTTGCTCTTCCCATGTTCAGGAGCAAAAAGTGTGATGGGGGAGTTACGAGATGGTAAGGTCAGCTTAAGGATAAGACCAGCTGCCCAACTCTGTGGCAAAGTTTGGCCATATGGAAATCTCTGCTTTCCCTGCAGCCTTTGGCCAGGCTGCTTCTTCCGTGGGATTTGTCCATGCTCTGGTGCGCAGCTGGGTTTGCACACTGCCCATGAGGAGCTTGCATCAGAGAAAGAAAACGAGCTCGCCTGAGCATTGATTTTAGCACACATTAATTCGGGCAGCTCTCATGTCCAGAGCTGTCCATCATTCCCCACGCTCTCGCTCTGCATTAGGACATGTTTTGCAGCAATGGTATGGAGCAGTCAGGTAGGCTGGACCTGCCCTCCTTTGCAAGCTGCAGAATCTTTCCTGCCACTGCAGGGATGAGGATGGCAGAGCAGTGGAGAGTTAGCTGAGGTGACAGCACCTTCGAGGGATGGTGTCAGTGAGCAAACACCAACATTGCAGAGCTCTTGTACATAAATTGTCCATGTGCTGGCCATGAGCGGTGAGTAGCAATAGCTGCTTCGCCCCCCTCATGTTCCCTGCCTCTTGGGTGGGTGGGGAGCAGGAAGACGTGGGTCTGTGTTTCTGTGGAGGAGCCAGATCTCAAAGCTCTGTGCTAAGGCGGTGTGCAGGACTTGCTGGTGTGTGGCTGCCCCTCTGCTGCTGTGCAGTGGAGCTCAGCTGGGGTCTGGAGCAGGGGAAGACACTCAAGCTGACATGAGTGACTACCTTGTCCCCCACCTCCTGCTGCAGTGTGGACCATAAAGCTGCTATGGCTGTGCAGGCTGGGGGTCTTCCAAAGGAATAGACAGTGCCTTCCACTGGGGTGGTCTTGAGGGAGAACCCCCTCCTTGAGAACTCATGTCTTCTCCTCCCCATATTGAGTCAAAGCTTTTCTCACTGCCTTGGCAAGTCCTACAGGCCTGGGCTATTCTGCCGTTCTCCTTGAGCATCTTCGTGGCAACTGCGTCACTGTCAGCATCAGATACAGAGCAAGGTCCGTTGGAGCCACTTGCAGGCCTTTATTTACACCCTCCATATGTTTTGCTGGGGGTTGCAGATCTCCCTGCTCTGTAATGAAAGGTGGGAGCTGGTTGCAGTGTTTCTTCAGAACCTCAGGACCCCTCTGTGTTGAGCTGTGAAGCTGTTTGCTGCAGGAGCGATCCCCTCCTGGACAGCTGTGGTGGTGGAAATGGTCAGTCAGCATTTGCTCCTCAGTCCCCTTTTCATCCTAACTGTCTCTTCCCAGAGGGATCAGAAGCCTGGGATGGGGATCTCTCTTGTCCCTGAGAAGCAGTGCATGTGAGAACATCATGTACATGAGGGCGTGCATTAATGGAGCAGAGCAACGTGTGTGCATAGTCAATTAGTGAGATCACTTAGATTCTCTCCTGTAGCCTTGCTTTCAATCTGCATCTCTTCCCTGGCTGCCAGAATAAAGGCACATTGGACTTTTCAGGGGAAGCAGTGTTACTTTTGGGTAGGCACCTAGGCTATGACATGATTTGCACTTCATGGCCCCTCACCATCACCACTTTTGTATTGTGTTTAACTGCTTCTCCGGCAGTGAATGACAGCACAGCAAACCAGAGGTCCTGCTTGGCATCATATTTGTTGCCTGGTTGCTCTTTTGCACCCCTTCCTTTCCCCTTCTATAGGATTCTGGATGCTGAGAAGAGCATGAGCTTTGTTTGCCTTTCTGCTACCAAGACAGCAGTCAGAAAAGGGCTTCAGCAAGAGGTGGTTGTGTCTGATTGCTCCCTGCTGGAGTGGGAGATGGAACTGTCTGGGTGGTTTAGGGTTGCAGTCAGGTGGGGATTGAAGGCAGAAAGTTTTGGCCTCCTTGCCATTAGTTGATCTTTGCTGTGCTAGCAAATGCATCAACTGCAGTCTGGGTCTAGAGCAGCCTTTCCTGGCACAGTTCGTACCAGCTTCCAGAGTTTGGGAGCAGGGCTGGCAAGCCTGGGGAGGAGGGTGGAGTGATTTAACTGTCTGGGGTGCGGGGGTGGAGGAGGGGGTTCTAATCCTTGTGAACACTGAAGGGCATCTGACAGGGGGAACTGTGAGCTTGCCTTCCTGCTACCTGCTGCGTTTTGGGTGGCTCCCCAAAAGAGCTTGCAGATGGTGGCTGAGAACGAGTATCTGACCCTGGAGTGACTTTCAGTGGGCAGGGCCTGCAGTCCGATGAGGGTGGATTTCTATTTAAACCTTTGGGGTTTTGTAATCTTCCTGAGTTAGTTCCTCTTTCTCAGCAGACTTGGAGCAGAAATTTAAGGGAGGAGCTGGGGGGATGTGAATCTTCTTCTGCTGAAGGGCCATGGGAGGTGCACAGTACCGCGGAAGTGTGGTTTGCTCATCCTGACCCTAATCATCATTCTCAGTCAGCACCTTTTGTGATAGCATCTCTCTTCCCCCTGCTGGGTGTGCCAAATTCAGCTCAGGGAGCAGGGATGCCCCTTCTGCAGTCCTCCTTCTCATGATGGCAGTGCTGTTAGCTGGAGGACGGGCAGAGGGTGTGGATGTGCCCCTGCAAATTATCTGCCATGTGGTTTGAGGTTTAATGCAGCCTTCAGGGTGAAGACATGGAGGTAACAGCATATTTGGGCAGGGCTGGACCTTTTTCCCTGCTCTTGTGGGAACTGACATCCCAGCTTTGTTGGCAAAGGGTTTCAAATCTTTCGAAAGATTTTGGATCATCAGCTTGAGATAAGATAAACTGGGGACAGCGCTGAGCACTTCTGCAAAACCAGACCTCTTAAACTGGTTACTTTAGGGGTTGATGTACACAACCTGTACCTCTGTATTCTCATCAGTAATGCTCTCCTACCTCTTGAAGTTTTCTCAAGGAATCTGTGAAGTTTGCATCCAGACGGTCAGGCTGAAGGATTGCAACAGAGCACGGGATAAACAGAGTCTTTGTATTCGGTTTGATGGATTATTTTGCCCATTTTAAAGTGGGCATTATTTTGCCCACTCTGTTAGCATAGTGACCATGTTTGTCGTTGCAGGTGGTGGTGCTCCTGGAAGTCCTGAGCTGGGGTCAGCTGGAAGATGACCGAATACAAGCTGGTGGTGGTGGGAGCAGGTGGTGTCGGGAAGAGTGCTTTGACGATACAGCTCATTCAGAACCATTTTGTTGATGAGTATGACCCCACTATAGAGGTAAGTGGCTCTGCGCATGGAGTCTGTCTGTCTCCATGTTTTCCTCTTGCTTTTCTCCATCTTGTCTCCAACCCGGAGCATGCTCAGTTTGGTCTCAAGTCTGAACTTGAGCAGGGATGTTCCTCTGCTTTGCAGAGCTATTCTGAGTCACTGTGTGTGTGTTCAGAGGTCGCAGTGACCGACTTACATCTTCTGCAGAAGGATAGTGGTGTCTGCTGAAGAGAGGTGTCATGGGAGGCAGCAGAGACAGGCAGAGCTGGGCAGGGGCTGAGAGGCAGCACAAAAGTCCTCGTTTCTGATGAGATGACAACATAGGGAGGGATTAAAGGTTTAGAACTGAAGAGCCATTTTGTGCCTGTGCTTCCATTTCTCCTCCCGTGAAATCAGAGTAAATGTATTGACTTTTTCTGCAGGATGTTTTGAGCTTTACTGATGAAATGGGTTTTATCAGAGCTTGGTTGTATTATGTATGTCTTACAGTTTGAGCAAGACGTGCTGAGCAGCTGAACTGTTGTGGCTCCCAGAGTGCTGCCTCTGCTTCTTCACAAGGAGTTAAAGGGTGATGTGTGTCTCTCAGTTGGTGTGGATGGCAGCACTGACCTGTCTAGCTCAGCACCCTGCTTGAAGAAGCAGACAGGGACCCTATGGTCCTCACAGGCTTTATGGGGGCAGAGGGGGATCCAGTCTTCAGTATCCATTGTGCTATTAATATTTCCTTTGATTTTCTGAAACCATATTCCATTCTCTGTCTGCTTTCACTGTAGTTAACGATGTGCTAATTAGCCTCTGCATGACTTACACCTTTGTTGGGTGAGATGTGGGCAGCAGCCGCTGCTCTGCACGAGGAGTAAAGTCCCTCCTGGGAAGGCAAATTGCAGCTCTGTCATGCCTCTTGGACAATAACCTCCCTGTCTGCAGTCCTACAGGATTCTCTACCAGATGCGTATAAATGCAGCTGTGGTTGCTGCAGTTATTATTATCATAATGGCTAAAGGCCCCAGCTGGGATGAGAAATCTATTCTGGTAGGTGTTGTATGTGTAGTCCCCACCCTGAAGAGCTTACAACTTACATAAACAAGCAAGACAAGGCTTGGTAGAAAGGCAGAAATAGTCTTACAGTCCTACAGATGGGAAGGAGAGAAAGCACTTAAAAAGCACATGCTATTATGTCATTTGGCCAAGGTCACCTAGAAGGTCCATGGCAAAGACTGGAATTTAATTTAGGGCTCCTGAGTCTCCTTGCTTATGGATGCAGTTGCCTTCTTCCCCAGCTCCCCTCCCCTCATGTGGCTGTCCCCAGTAGCATTGTATACTTTTCTCAGAAACGCATTCCGTGTTGTTTTTGGCAAAAGAGCTGCTCATGGAGAGCGACCTCCCTGGGGAGACATCTGCATGGATGCATCCTCTGTTGGACCTTAGGTGAGCAGAGGCAACTCTCACCCAGTGATGTGTTGGGTTTTGGCATCCTGTGGTTTTTGTCTCCAGCTGCCTGCTCCCTGTACGTACCCTGCAGGGAATTTTCTCCATGTAAACAGGCAGCAGGGAATGTAAACCTTGCATGGCATTTCCCAGCACACCCTCCTCACCCTACCCACTTCTTCAGTGTCCTGGGAGACGCCTGCTCTCTCCTCCACTGTTCACTCCAGCCTCATTCTGTTCATCTCCTCTTCCAAAAGCTGCCACAAGCTGCTCTTCAGTCACCCCTGGTACTTTTCCACCTGCAGGTCCCACCAGCCCTGATGCCTTTGCAGCTCCCTTGGTTGTACCCTGCTTCCCCTGCTACCCCAGCCAACTACTGATTCATTTCAGGGTGATTCCTTTTAATTATGCTTCATTTCATGAGGATTTAAGACACAGAGAGCTACCTGCCAGCCATCGAAATGTGACCAACAAACCACCTTCCTGTGACTAAGCTGCTTTGGATCATGCCCAGGAGCTGACTATGACTGTTCAGCTAACAAGCAGCACAGCAATGCTGAAATGAGCAGGATAAAGGGGGCGGGGGGAGAGGATACGTGCATGGAGCAAAGGCATTGCCTGTCACCCACATGGATTGAGCACAGGTTGTGCTGCAAAGGAGGGGTGCAGGTGGATTGAGGTGCACTGAGAAGATGTTCCGCACAGCAGGAGGGGTGGAGGTTTGTCCCCTGTCTGGGGCAGAGACCCTGACCGGGTGTCTGCTCCCCTTCTGCCCTCCTGATTCACCAGTGCAAACGTTTGGCTGTGTAACAACGCTGTCCATTCCACTACAGCACACTCTGACAGGCCAGCTCTTGGGCTGCCAAGGAGCTTTAGGACCTTTGTTTTGGGAATAGGAGGACCAAGGCAGCAAGGAAGTGTATGCCACTGGCATTGTCCCATGGTGAGTAAGCAGGGATGGAATAGAGTTTCACTGTGTTGAAAAATTCTTCGGTTCATCTTCCAGCTCTTAGCAGCTAGCTAGTAATGGGCTTCCCAAACCTCTGGTCATATCCTGACTGTAGTGTTTAGCAAATGGGCCTCTTGGCCTGGTCCTCCAGCACAGCTGGGATGTTCCCAGCATCCGCCTGGAATCTTGAGTCTGAACCCCAAACAGATGTTGTTTCTGCTGCCTGGCACTTCACAGCTGGGTCTGGCTGCTTTCCCCTCTGCCGAAGGTGGGGTGGGACATGGGGGCTGCAGAGGAGCACTGAGGCTGCAGGGTGCTGGTGTGGGCTGGTGGCAGCTAGCCCTGCAGTGGCAGCCATGTCACCTGGTAGTGTGGCCGGGACAGCTGAGCTGCCATCCTGAGCTTCCTGGGGAGGGGGAGGTCAGATGAAGCTGTATACAAAGCATTGATGGGGAGAGCTTGTCTCCTTCCTTTGCAAAGCATCCTCTGCAAGATCGTTTTGTCTCTGCCTTGTAGGCCAGCTGGCTGGCCTTATGGGCAGCATGTTGATGATCTGAGCTGAGGTGTGGGATCTCTTCTCTGTTAGCACAGTGGATGCTGGTGAGACCTCCTGGAACTGAGGGCTTAGCAATTAACTGTGAACGTGTGTGCCGAGAGGCTGGTCCTCTGTCCCAAGCCAAGGTGCAGAGGTGGGAGGATGCTTTGTGGGGCAGAGGAGGCACTCAGGTCCCCTTGCACAAAGGAGGCTCCAGATACATTATTGATTAGAAATGGGAGCACATTCCTGCAGGGCAGCCTGCCAGTTGCCTTCAGAGCAGTTGGCTGGAAGCCAGCTTTTCACTGCATGCTTGTTCTCGATGGGTCAGCAGTCCACTTTTTGGGAAGGCACAGCTGAGAAGGTCGTGGCAGAGCAGATCTCATCTCTGATTTCAGAGCCCTCTCTGCAAGGTGAGGAAAGACTTTAATTAGCCCCAGCAAATGACGTTGTTGTAATGAACCAAAGGATAGAGGCTGCGTTGGCCCCATTCCCTTTCTGCGCTGCTGCCGGTCCTGTTGGTGACCTTTGCTGTGTTGGCTGTTTGTCTGCAGACCTGCAAAGCTCATCTGATAACATTGTTGTGGTCGTTGGAAGAGCAGCCAACATTTGAATTAATTTTAAACTGCAGCTGTAGCCTCTGCGAGTGGCTGCAAAGCACTGTGTGGTCGTACTGCTGACTTGTACCTTTTTCATACCTTTCATTCTGGCTTCCTTCTCTTGCTGAGAGTTGAGGATGCTGCACTGTCCACAGGGGGATGGCTGTTGGAGAGGGATGAGTGCTGTCCTCCATGCGGGGGCTGCCCCACAGCATCCCTGCTGATGAGACTGAGCACAGGGAGAAGCATAGTGGGGAGGAGCAGTGCTTTGAGGAGCCTCCCGTGGAAATGAAACCTTTTGAGGGATGCTCTGGGTCATTTCCAGACCTTCTCACATCTATGATAAGTTGTGATTGCCTTTGCTGCAGGGAAAACCCCCAACTTCAAAGGACCCGCCTGGATCGTTCTTACCTCTCCTGGAGCCCTCTGGGCACAGACTGGTTGTGGGAAACACCCTGTTCACAGTGTGATTTTTATTTTATTTTTTTCTCATGTTTAAAGAAGAGGTTTACCATCAAACCCAGTTTGAAACCTTACTGGTGGCAATACTGCCTCTGGTGCCTGATTTGAGATGCATTGGAAGCACTGGATTTCCAGGTTATCTTAAACACCTTCCAGCCCTACAGATCACAGATAGTGACTGGAAGCCCTGGCTGGCCAGAGCTCCTTTCCTGAGTGTCTTTTCTCTTCCAGCAGAAGGAATTAGAGCTGAGACTAAACAATGGAAGTAGTTCTTGAGGGCTATGCAGTGTGGTAGAGATGAAGCTGCACCTGGTCTGCCAGAGGCAGGGCTGGGAATGGGGAGAGCAAGCCAGGAGCTGTCTTCTCTGTGGTTCTGGCAGACAAGGAGAAACCTGCTTAGCTGCTCCCTTTTTCCATTGTTTTTTTCAATTTTTTTTCCTTTCCCTCCCATTTTTGAAAGAGATTGAGTCGTCTCTTTAATGGAAGCTGAACACAGGCAGAGCATGACCTGGCATCTTCCCAGGGATGCACTCGCTGCATCCCTTTGTTTAGCCAGATCCAAGCCCTCCCTTAATGCACCCTCCTTCCTTTCCCTCTCCTGGCCTGCAGGATTCCTACAGAAAGCAAGTAGTAATCGATGGAGAGACCTGTTTGTTAGACATCTTGGACACTGCAGGGCAGGAGGAGTACAGTGCCATGAGAGACCAGTACATGAGAACGGGGGAAGGATTCCTGTGTGTCTTCGCCATCAACAACACCAAGTCCTTTGAAGATATTCACCAGTACAGGTCAGTATCCTAGGAAGGGCCCTTTCCCTCTTGCCCTGTGCAAAGGGGAGGCCTTGCTGCTGCACTCTCCTGCCCACCGTTTTAGATCAGGCCCCATGGTGGAAGCACGGACTGCCAGCAAAGACAATTAGCTCAAGTGGCCATTCCCCAGGGAAGAGACAGAGCAGACGGCTAATGTCAGTGACTCCAATAAAACCCTACCGAAGGGATTGCTTGTGGCCTTTGGGGACCTGGTAATGTAATGTTTAAGTGTTTATGGTGACTAAAGAGAGAGCTGATGCTGTATGACCCCCTCCCTTTCTTCCCTAATTAGTGGAATTGCTTTGTTAGCGCAATCGATCTCAGCGACTTCTGCTGGCCCCAGAGCTGGGAGAGGAGGCTGGGAAGGACAGAAGAGCTGCTTGCCCTGCTGTCCACTGTCACGACCAGGCTGTGGTCTGCCAGCTGCACATATGTGTGGGGAGACAGTCCTGCCCCACTTTCAACCAGGGCCAAGATGGAGCAGAAGGGGAGTCAGGGCTCCAGTGAGGTGATTTGCCCAAGATGATGTATGGGGAAGCGGTGACAAAGCAGGGACCCTGTCCCAGCACCCATCCCATTTCTCCTCTCCATTGACATCACCCCTGCAGAGCTGGAGAGTCAAGGAGATGATACAAACACAGCAGGAATCTTCCCTGTTTACCCCGATGTTGCCTTAGGGAGGGATTGCTCTGCTTTTGCCTTTTTCTGAGGCTTGGCTGTGATGGGAGGCACCTGAAGAGGATGCAGGAGATGCCTCTGCCTGTCCCTGCTCTGTGCACTGCCCACAAGGGACTGTGTATCCCAGTCCCTCATCATAAGCCAGGGTCCCAGTAATCCTGCTGCTCTGAGGACAGGCACATCCCTTCCTTGCTCCATAGTTAGAGGTGCTGCTCGGAGCTGCTGAGATGTTTCAGTCTCATCCAAAAGGCTGTTCAGTGTAATAGCTGCACAGGTGCACTAATTTGGCTTCTTTTAGCTGAACCAAAGGACAAAGGATGGGATTTTCCTAAAGCACCTGAGGGATTGAGCAGCATTCATCCTTGTGCTGGGGCTGGTGCCTGTGAACTGCTCATAGGATGGCTCGATTTCAAGCCATCATGATCGTGATGTAAATCACTGGCTTTCATCTCCTTTAGCCTGTGCTCTTTGTGTTTGCACTTTTAAAAGAATATTCCCCAGAGAAATGCTGGCTCTCCCTGATTAGTAACCATTTGGAGGTATCTCTTTTCAGCTAAGTGTAGCCTGTGCACTAAATTTAAAACTTGCATTTGCTGATCAGGATGTTACACAGAACATTTAAGTGGCTTTATGGCATATCATGCATATAGTCAGACTTCATTTCTATGTTCTACTACATTAGAAAAAGATGATTGATTCTTTTGTGTGTGGAACATGTCCAGCTGCCTTTGGATGGAGATATGCATTCAATTAAAATGTAGAAATTGGCATTTTAAATCTTTTATTAGTTAAATTAAAACCATGTTAAATGTTCTGGATCCATGAGCAAAAAAAAAGCTGTTTTGCATCTGAAGCTAAATGATTTATTAAGCAAAGGAAGTTATTATCTATCAGAAGGGAATTGAATGGATTGTTTGTGGTCATAATGGCCTTCAAGATTTTTAGAAGTGGTAGATCTCATCCTCGCCCACCTAGTTTTAGATCCAATGTTGGAATGAAGAAGTGAGCATTACAGCTTTTTTAGTTCCCAGTTGGTTTCTCAACTTTGAGTGACCTGAACTAAACTGAAAGGGAGCAAATACTGCCTGTGCATCTGCAGAAAAGGTTACAGCTGCCAAAAGCTGCTTTATCAGCTTGGCAAATTCTGGTTACAGGTGAATTTTTATTTTTTTCCCCCCATTTGGAGGGGATTACTTGATCTAAAATGTTGGAAATAGCACCGCTAACTGCTTGAGAATTCATTTTTATTTAACTTAAACTATTTTAAGCTCATGTCTTAATATAGATTGTCGTAATTCAAGTTTTGTAAATAGCTGCATTTAAAGAGCAGAAGTATGTTTAGTTCTCATTTCCAGAAGTGCCTTGTTTTGCCGTTTACTCACTTGTGTGCTGTAGGATAATGGATTTCCATTATCCTGAAAGCTCAACACAAGGCACTCAACAGGAGTGAGGGGTAGCTGTCGAAACTGGTGGGGACTGTTCTGGAGCTGCCCCTTCACTTTTTCACACCTCCTCCTCTTGCAGGGAGCAGATCAAGAGGGTGAAAGACTCAGATGATGTTCCCATGGTGCTGGTGGGGAATAAATGTGACCTCCCTGCCCGGACAGTGGAGACCCGGCAAGCACAGGACCTGGCCCGGAGCTACGGGATCCCCTACATAGAAACATCTGCCAAAACCAGACAGGTAGGAGAAGACTTTTAAACAAAACGCTATTTTTGCTTTCCTCCACTGCTGCCCTGGAGCAGCAGGAACGGGTAGGCACCACCTTGCAGACAGATGGGTGTCAGGGCTGGGCTTAGTTGCTTCCTCAAGACTAAATGCTCCCTCAGGATGTTCCCTCCCCAGTCCAGGCTTGAGCCACCCATCACAAGAAGAGCGTCATCATGCTGTGGCAGCAGTGAAGAGAAGATGCCTTCTCAGGGCATTCTCCAAGGCTCTGGAATAACCTCCATAGTCACTGCAGGTCAGCTAAGCTCAGGTCACTTGGCTAACCTCATCCATGGTCTATTTTGGCAAACCTATAGGCAGAATATACCAGTGCTGGAAGGACCATGTGGGGCTCTCAGAGCACAGAGGTGGAAATGGAACAACTGACACCTTCAGTGGTCTAGTGGTGGCTTTTCTCTTGGGTGGTAGACCTCATTCAGACTGCTGAGAGCTGATGAATCTCAGGGACTTCAGAGCTCCTTGTCCTCATGGCTGCTCATTCAATCTTGCTCTCTGTTTGAGGGCCACACTCGGGTCCTTGTTAGTCTTCCCAGCTTGGTTCTGTACCTTTAATTCTGCAATCTGCGCTGCTGGACAGTGCTAGGGACACCTTGCTGGGGAGCAGAGCCCTCTCCTCTCTCCAGAGGGCAGCTGCTTCAAGTCGTGCTTTTTCCCCAGGGCGTTGAGGATGCCTTCTACACCTTGGTGCGGGAGATCCGGCAGCATAAGCTGCGCAAGCTGAATCCCCCGGATGAGAGCGGCCCCGGCTGCATGAACTGTAAATGTGTGGTATCGTGACTATGGTAAGTGGTGGAAGCAGGACATGGGGTGTAGTGGGGGAATGTTGGAGGCAGGGCAGGAGGTGACTGCACATGCACTCGCCTGCAAACAAATGCAGCAGGATCAATTTCAGCAGCAGGTATTTTTTTAATGAAACACTTTTCGGATTGAAATAGCATTTTTCTGTCAAAATATAGGTAAGTCAAAATTCCTACTTTCCTGAGGAAGTGTGTGGCAGGAAAGGGTTGTTTGTTTTTCCCCCTCATTTTGTGCAACAAAATTTTATACAACTGATTTTTTTTTTAAAGTGTGTTTTGTTGTGCTTTCCCCGGAGAAGCTTCTTCCCATGCTGCTGCTCTGAAAGAGGAGCTAAGCTGGTGTTGAAGGTGTACAGATCACTGCATGCTCACCAGACTGGCTCTAGAAGGGTTCAGATGAAGAACTGGCTGGGTGCATTGCCTCCTAATGCACTCAAATAAATTGCCTCATCCTAAAGCTTTAGAGCAGACCTGTCTCGCTGTGAAAGTCCTGTGTTCTTCAGAAGAGTTTTTCCCATTAGATATATCCCCTGGGATATTTGGAACTGATGCAATGTTAAGAATTAGCCATAAGGGGGCTGTTTGCTTTTATAAATTGTGTGTGCTGGAGCCAGAAACAGTGTTTTTCAGATTGTTTATGTTCACTTGCCTGTTTTTCTTCCTTTTCTTGCCTCAATTTTTTTTTTTAAATTATGAGTTTATTTAAAACACTGCTGGATAGCAGTCAGGGAGAGTTCCTATTGTTGTCCCTGCATGTGCTGGCTGGCCTTAAGTGAAAGGCCTAGGAATATCTGTCTTTGTAACCAACTCCTTCCATGGCAGAAATTTAGAGAGGGGTAACTGGGGATGAGTGCACCAGGGAGATCTGTATCTATGGACATCTGGGACTGGGATATGGGACAAAAGCGTGCATGAACATTGCCCTTAATGTCTTTTGGGAATCTCTCAAGCACCTGGACTGGCCCTTCACCCCTTTAAACAACTGCTGGAGTCCTAAAGAGAAGTGGACTGTATCCGGAGCTGGTGTTAAGAGGGTTTCATGAAGTTGGAGATGGGCAGCAGGTTTCCTCTGGCGCTTTTTGGGCTAGAGGCTGTGAGCACAGCAGAGCTTTCCTCCTGCCCCCCACTCCCAAGGAGAAAAAAAGCAACTAAACAGTGCTGGCAACATTTGCTTCCTATGAGCACAAACCCACCCCAGAACCCCACCCCTCCACTCCCAGCTGGGGCGCGTGAGGTCGGCTGGGGGCCGAGCCGAATGCTGTGCCCAGCACACTTATTACTGCTAAGGGAGATTTTCCAGATGTTTGTGTCCTCCAGATGTTCAGGAGCGTTTCCTCCGGATGGGGATATGAGCTCAAGGCTTGTTTCCTGCTCTGGCTCACAGCTGACGGCATGGGCTTGGCAGGCACTGCTGCTCCTTTACACTGACTGCCAGGAGCCCAATCCCTGTCACAGCCCAGTGGCAGCACCAGCTTGGGCAAGAAGGGCTGGGAGAAGGTCACTTGGAAACACTCCTCTCTGTTAAGAGAACATGCCCTGTGAGTTGCCTATGTCTTCTTCTGGTCAGGCAGAAACTGGAAGCCACACATCCCAGCTTAATCTAGCTGCAGTGACCAAGAGCAGAGAGGGAGGAACATCAAGGCACAAAAGGAGAAGTGAGGCAAAGACATGCTGGGATTTGGGGAGGAGAAGGATGGGTGTATGGCCAACAAAATTTGGCTGCATTTGCCTTGGACTCATTTTGTGGTTCCCATCATCTCTGGTGGAAAGATCTTGCCAAACAGTGCCCCTTCCCACGAGGAGGTTCAGAGAGAGGTGTAAGGTCTGGCGAGGTGCCCAAGGCTCACCCCTCACTCCACTGATTCCAAGGCTTGTTCCCTTCAGCAGATGTGCAGATGCTTTGCTGAGCAAGGCCCACGCCTCTAGGACCTGTGTAGCTTTTTATTTTTGCTCTGTGGGCACTAACAGGGTCATCCCAAAACGTGAGGGGTGAGCACTGGGAACAGCCCCGCTGGCTCTGACAGGGAATGGGTGCTCATGAGTGTCCTCCTCTGTTTCAGCTGACTGGACCGTGTCTTGGCGAGGTTCCCACTGTGCAGTGCGCAAGGAAAGAGGTGAAGCAAAGGAAGAAGCAAACGGATTCAGAGGAGGAGTGTGGGGGTGGAGAGGAGAAGGAAGAGGACAGGGGGAGCATGAGCCCCTCCAAGGACTATCTCACACTTCACCCAAGCCTGCGGCAAACAACTCTTTTTTTTTTTTT